>VYXH01005807.1:480119-503163 GCA_013397275.1 Burhinus bistriatus | reverse complement strand
GTGGCCCTCCTCTGGACCCGCTAGTTGAGTAGTATTGTAACCTCATACTTTCTAATACTTCCACACAGAGGAAGAAAACTGCCTTATTTACTATTTGGTTTGCGTGCAGCTGTGGTAGCCCATGCCATTTTCCTTAACAGCCCTATTTTATTTTTGTTTTTTCTTTAAATAGTACTCTAATCACTTCCATACCACCCTACCTGTATTGACTAATACGAAACTCCTCCTGCTCTGGATGAAGAAGAAATAAAAACGGTAAAAGCCTACGCAATTTATTACTATGCACTTTTCAGTGGTTGTCTGAGCTTTGTTCCTGCTTACTTGTTAAAGCACCTTTGTGCACAGAACAAACATAGTATTTCAAACAACACCCCAAAGATTACGTTTTGTGTCACTCATGTTCAGAGCAAGTCAGATGAAGCTGGGAGTTCATACCGAGCAAGCTTTTATATGGGATAAGTGTGCCCTGTTTATTTTTCACAGACTACTTTGAAACTGCTCAGATTTAATCAAAGCACTGTTTTCTTACCATCTTTTCAAATTTTCCTCTATTTTATGAGTATAGATCATTGCTATAGATCATTACATTTTCTTTCTACAGCAGGATGCAGGCAAAACAATTATTACGGCTATTTCCTGTATTTCGAACAATTTATATTCCTATCTTCCACAGCATTTTACACAGTGATAACTTTGTCACTACCTTAATGAGGTATTCGGTACTAAAAACCCAACAAAACTAAAACTGCAAACTGCACTTAAGTGTTTCTAAAATCATACTGTAGGGGTTTTACTAAATCCTACTGCAGGGTTTTTACTGACTAAGCTTACTTCAAAGGTATATTTGTAAGCAAAGAGCTTCTGGTCCTCCATATCCCTCTCATGTCAGAACCAAGTTATGCTCTTAGTTTTTCCGTCTAGCTAGTACAGCTCATTACCTTTATGATAGGAATTAGATCTGAAGTTTCTAGACTGCCTTTCCTCTGTAGTAGTCTTACCTCTATTTGTATTTACGTATCTGGATATGAGAGCTACCTCAGCCAGTTTACCTACCACTACTGCATGGCAATGCACTGAAATGACCGAGCTAGCCTTCAAACAGCGAAGGATTACTTACATTACTCTCTTTCCAGCACCATAATCATATCTGGCGACCTTGGAAAGCCAGCATGTTAAAAAACAGGCTAGTAACAAAAGAACAAGTTTAAAGCTACAGAGAAGAAACTAATCTAGTATAGTCTGCCCATCAGTTAACGTATTTGCATCCCCAAAATTTCACCTAATGCAGGCAGGACTTTCACTATTAAAAAGATAAAAACAGATTCAAACTACTTTAAAAAAATCCTCATATATATATACACAGATATAAAAATTATCTATATATCAGGTATCTATATATGAATGATATTCCTCAATACACTACTTATATTACGCCCATATAATTCTCCTTATATGATTATACTTCAGTTACCAAGCTACTTAAATGCCCTGGAATTAAAAAAAAGTCAAAATATTTCTAAGCTTGAAAAAAGCTGTAGCAGAAGTATTTTACCAAATCCAGATTTGATAAAACAGCACCTCAAGGAATGAGCCCTCATCTAAAGAATGCTGGTTCTGCATGTGGGCATCCTACTTTCTGAAAAGTGCAGAAGTTCAAGACAGAGTGATGATTAACTACACTTGCTAGTCAGGTATCTCCTTTGCAGTATTCAAAAATCCTCAGCTACTGAAACTAGAAGAAAGCACACTGATTTCTAGAATTTCAATAAAAAATAGTTGTGAAATATAGAAAACTTCAAAATCTTCTTTGTTGTGAAGACAGCGGTCATCTGACCATCTTTCCGTACATTCAAACACCTACAGCCTGCTGCTGCTCCTCCTCCTCCCCTCCTCTCCCATTTTTTGTATTGCATGAGAGAATGAAGTTAACACAGGTTTTAATGCACATTCCTTTTGCAAACAACTTATTTTCTCTTCTGAAGCCTTCGCAAGGGCAACATAAATGGACTCAGATTGCTGCAGTAACAACTACTAAATGAATTTATGACTGACTGAAAACGCCAAGGTCGGCACATACAAAGTGATGGGATACATCAGCTGTCAAAATTTTTGGTAGCTGACTAAAGATTTTCAGAACACCACATTCTTAAACACTTTCTTGTAAATGTTACTTAATAAAGAACCTTAAGAACCTCAAGCATTCTGGACAGTTAAACAATGAAAGCAACTTTCACAATTAGCTCCTACAACTTCACAAGTGACATACTTGAGTAAATCTTTCAAAATCTCTTAATAGTCCTCGCATACTCAGAAATAACAAAGCGCCGTACACACTGACATGAAACATAAGTGGTATTGCTTTTGTAAGCAATACAAGGATCAAAAATTTCCCCTCCTAAACACTCTTCCACATTAAAAAACCCAACAAAAAACCCCCAACCAAACAAAAAGAAAAAACCCGAACAACTTCTCTTCATTCTACACGTTCTTATTAAAAGATTCATCACAAAAATCCTTGACGTTTTCTGGTTAAACGCAATACTACCTAGGAAACACCTATTCATTTTTTGAAACACTTTTTATATTACCTGTGTAGTTTTCCTACAAAAAATTTCAATTATTCTACTTTCTGCTTTGCTACATATTTCCCCTGCCCCCAATAAAAATGAGTCTGCTATAGGATTCTCCATACTTTCATTCCGAGATCCTGCAGAAGAGATATAATATATATAATTTTAAATAAGCAGTGCCCTTTTGAGCATTCTTCATAGTTAACAGGAGCTGTTAGTAAGTTTGGCTGATTTAATCTCATAGGCATCATGATATTACAGTCTGATCAGCCCTTATTCTCTTGGGGAAGGGGTAAAGGACACTGGTGACGTTTCAAGAATTTCAATAAAGAATAAAGATAGGAAATATTTGTTAAAAACCTTCAGTAAAAAAAAAGTTTGTTTTGTTTTTTAAATCTTTTACATAATTTATACATTATTAATTCACCTGTTCTCTCTTTCGTCATGAAATCTTTCAGTCTGGAGCTTCTTAAGAAGACAAGGCGTCCTCTGAAGGGTGCAGCTCTTGAAGCCCACGTTCTCAGCATTTAAGTCCCAGATCTTCCTCCTGCATTTCTCACTGCACATATTCCAGTTCCCTCCAGCCTTTCTTTCCCACATTCAGAATTCTCAAGCTCCTTTCCCACCTGCCATCTGTTTTGATGACCAAGCATACAGGGCCAGTGGAGAGAGGCATACGCTAAGAATGACCAGTGATCTTCAGAGTGCAGACAAGCCAAACTGAAATGGCCCTGGTGCAACTCCCAATGTATTTCTCCCAGAACGCATGTCCTCCTCTATTTCACATCTGCTTTTCATGAAATTTGGAAAAATTTGACTGTTTCGATGCCATATCATTTTACCAAATGTAGCTGAAATTTGCTAACAGACACAAAGGTTACTTGGGGGAACTAGCAAAGAAAGGCATGCCCTGGTAAGCTTTGTCTCCTTAAACAGCCAGGCTAGGGCTACACAGTATCAGTAGACCAACATAAAGGGTTTTTTGTTGTGGAACATGCAACACCATTTGCATTTTTTCAGCTATTTTCCCTAGAGACTGTAGCAGCAACACTAATATTTATCCTATCTCAGACTTGAAAGCACCACCTTATTTTCTGTTGAGAAGTCAGTATGCAATAATGTGGACAGATATGTTTCTGGTGCTGTTATTAAATGTACGTTCCACCAAACAAGAACAAACTTCTCAAAAGCTACTGCAATTACATTAATTCTTGATGAAAGGCACTGAAAAGGCCTGTCTTGATTTGATACACTGTAAGGTAAAGATGTAAATGGTTATAAAGATCAGTCCTGAAACATCTATCTAGCACTTCAGGGCTCTAGGGAGGAGGAGAGAGAAAACAAAAGCAGTACTCTTCACAACAGCATTTATAGCCATATGAAGAAAAATTACAAGTTACTTTCAGCCTCAAATTTGCAGTTCCTCTTTTGCAACAGTTCTTCACTACCTGTTAACTGGGCCGAGATCACAGGTTAAGAATTATTTGATACACAATGACATAGAAACCTCAGGAAAAAATACTGTGCTCTTACAGCTTCTTGTGTCTGACAGTTCTGCAGCAGCACAGTGAAAAATATCTCACTAAAATATCAATAATCACGTAATGTAACTTCATGCTTCCAAATACTCATCTGCGTTGCACTCATTTCTCCCTAAGACATCTGGTGATTAAACAAGCAGCCTTACTTTTTCTATTTCTTTTTTGCACCTTGTACTTCTTTGATGTAGAAGTTTCCACTGACTACAGAACTCCAAATTCAGAAACTTTACCTGCATTTCCTCTAGCCAGTAACAGTCTAAGAGTGTCTGTCTAGGTTTGGTGACATTATTGGCTAGGTAAATTAGCAAAGCTCTTCTAATATAGACATTGCTCCACCTGGGTCTTCCATTTAAAAATCATAGATTCACAGAATTCTTTTGGTTCGAAAAAACCTTTAAGATCATAAAGTCCAACCATTAACCTAGCACTACCAAGTCCACCACTAAACCATGTCCCTCAGCACCACGTCTACACGTCTTTTAAATACCTCCAGGGATAGCGACTCCACCACTTCCCTGGGCAGCCTGTTGCAATGCCTCACAACCCCTTCAGTGAAGAAATTTTTCCTAATATCCAATCTAAACCTCCCCTGGTGCAACTTGAGGCCATTTCCTCTTGTCCAATCGCTTGTTACTCGGGAAAAGAGACCAACCCCCACCTCGCTACAACCTCCTTTCAGGTAGCGATAGAGAGTGATAAGGTCTCCCCTCAGCTTCCTTTTCTCCAGATGAAACCACCCCAGTTCCCTCAGCCGCTCCTCGTAAGACTTGTTCTCCAGACCCCTCACCAGCTTTGCTGCCCTTATCTGGACACACTCCAGCACCTCAATGTCTCTACAAGTGAGGGACCCAAAACTGAACACAGTATTTGAGGTGGGGCCTCACCAGTGCCGAGTACAGGGGGACAACCACTCCCCTGGTCCTGGCTGGCCACACTATTCCTGATACAAGCCAGGATGCTGTTGGCCTTCTTGGCCACCTGGGCACACTGCTGGCTCATACTCAGCTGGCTGTCGACCAACACCCCCAGGTCCTTTTCTGCCAGGCAGCTTTCCAGCCACTCCTCCCCAAGCCTGTAGCACTGCCTGGGGTTGTTGTGACTCAAGTGCAGGACCCAGCACTTGGCCTTGTTGAACCTCATCCCACTGGCCTCAGCCCATCGATCCAGCCTGTCCAGATCCCTCTGTAGGGCCATCCTAACCTCAAGCAAGTCGACACTCCCGCCCAACTTGGTGTTACCTGCAAACTTACTGAGGGTGCACTTGATCCCCTTGTCCAGGTCGTTGATAAAGATACTAAAGAGAACAGACCCCAGTACTGAGCCCTGGGGAACACCACTTGTGACCAGCCACCAACTGGATTTGACTCCATTCACCATCACTCTTTGGGCCTGGCCTGCCAGCCAGTTTTTGACCCACTGAAGCGTATGTCCATCAAAGCCATGAGCTGCCAGTTTCTCCAGGAGAATGCTGTGGGAAACGCTGTCGAAGTCTTTACTAAAGTCCAGGTAAACAACATCCACAGCCTCTCCCTCATCCACCAAGCAGTTCACCTTGTCATAGGAGATGCTCAGGTTTGTCAAGCAGCACCCGCCTTTCATAAACCCACGCTAATCAGGCCTGATCGTCTGGTTGTCCTGCATGTGCCTCTTGATGGCACTCAAGATGATCTGCTCCATAACCTTCCCAGCACCAAGGTCAGACTGACAGGCCTGTAGTTCCCTGGATCCTCCTTGTGGCCCTTCTTGTGGATTGGGCATCACATTTGCTAACCTCCACTCAACTGGGACCTCCCCTGTTAGCAAGGACTGCTGATAAATGATGGAAAGTGGTTTGGTGAGCACTTCCACCAGCTCCCTCAGTACCCTTGGGTGCATCCTATCTGGCCCCATTGACTTGTGTGCATTTAAGTGGTATAGTAGCTCGCTAACCATTTCCTCTTCGATTATGGGGGGTTCATTCTGGTCCCTGTCTTTGTCATTGTCGTGGTTTGGGCCAGATTGGCCCAATCCGGTGGAACGACAGATGCTCGCTCTCTCTTGCTCCACTCCCGAAGGGAGGCAAGAGAGCGAGAGGNTTGGGTGTTATAGCAACAAGTATAAGCAAGAGCCTCTCTGCATACCGTTCCTTGGCATCAACTGTAAACATGGGTCTTATCACTCTGAGAGTGAACAGTTTCTGCACAACATGCTGCTAATTTCAGCAGTTAGAAGAGGCCTAGCTATAAAGTAAAGTCACTGAACAAAATTGGTCCCGTTTTACCTCAAACCAGGACAGTCATCCAGCTCTGGGGGCTGGGTACCCAGACAGCAACTGGTCTTACTATTAAAGACTGAGACAAAGAAGGCATTAAGTACCCAGCCTTTTCCTCATCCTTGGTCACTATGTTTCCCCCCACAACCAATAAAGGATGGAGATTCTCCTTAGTCCTCCTTTTGTTGATAATGTAATTATAGAAATATTTTTTATTGTCCTTAATATCAGAAGCCAGATTAAGTTCTAGTTAGGCTTTGGCCCTTCTAATTTTCTCCCTGCATAGCCTCATGAAATCTTTGTAGTCTTCCTGAGTTGGCCTGCCCCTTCTTCCAAAGGCTATAAACTTCCCTTTTCTTCCCGAGTTCCAGTCAAAGCTCTCGGTTTAGCCAGGCCAGTCGTATTCTCCACCAATTCGTCTTACAGCACATGGGAATGACCAGCTCCTGCGCCTTTAAGACTTCCTTCTTGAAGAATGTCCAGCCTTCCTGGACTCCTTTGCCCTTCAGGACTGCCTCCCAAGGGACTCTGTCAACCAGTCTCCTAAACAGGTAAATGTCTGCCCTCCAGAAGTCCAAGGTGGCAGTTCTACTAACCCCACTCCTTACTTCTCCAAGAACTGAAAACTCTTATCATTTCATGTTCACTATGCTCAAGACAGCCCCCAACCTTCACATCACCCACAAATCCTTCTCTGTTCACAAACAACAGGTCCAGCAGCGCGCCTCCCCTAGTTGGCTTGCTCACCAACTGTGTCAGGAAGTTATCCTCAACACACTCCAGGAACCTCCTAGACTGTTTCCTCTCAGCTGTATTGTATTTCCAGCAGACTGGAACTTCAGACAAAGACTGTGTTTACTGTCGTTTCAAAACAAGATATTTTCATCAACAGAGCAAAAAAGCGTTGCCAGTGTCATTGTCAGTTGTAAATGACAAGGTTGCAGGACTTAGCTTTTATCACCACTCAGGATTTATTATTTTGAGAATTATTTATGGAAAAGAAATACCAAGCTAAGAAACAAGAAAGTTATTGATAAACTAAATTTAGGTTCCAACAAACAAAACAGAAGTCAGTACACCAGACAAACCAATATAATCAGACCCTTTGGAAACACCTGCAGAAGATAATGAAAGGCTTAAAAAATGACTCGTCTTTATCATAGTCAGATACGGCTGGACTTGACCATCAAGCAAATGGGGCTTTGAATAAAAGCAGTAGTCCGAGAGGTGGATTTGGAAAACATTCTTGGAATTGTGAGATTTCTGACCTCTCCTTGCATCCCCATTTTCATTTGAATCAAGTTTATAAACAAGTTTTTTATTTTCAATCAGAAAAACATCTATCAAAAGTTCCCCTACTCAGCATTTCATCTTACCATAAATGGGAATCTAACCATTGTGTGGTAAAAGATTATCAAGAACTTTTAGGATTGGTTTCCCATTTTTGCTTAACACTGGTTGCTTGGATAAAAATTATTTTCAGGTGTATCCGTTCATCTCACACATTATCATAAATCTTGGAGTTTTGCTCTATCCTTTCATGATCTTTACTTAAAACTTAAATTACCTTGCATTTGCTTCTAAGATCTGAGGTTAAAGATGATCAACCTGCAAAAAGCTATGAAAGATCACAATTACATTCAAGAATTGCTTGAATGGAGGTGGCCTATGAATCAAAAAAAAAAAATCTGTTCACTATCTGTAAAGATGGCCAATTTACAAAATCACCAGGAAGTCTTGCAATGAAGACCCAAATACAACTGGAGAAGTAGATTGAATATTATCTTTTCATTTATCTTTTCCATTTGATTTCAGTGCTACCTTTAGCACAATAGGAATAGTATTCCAGCTAAGAATAAAAGACAGGGCTAACCCAAGAGAGATCTAAAAATATGAATCTCTAACACTTTAATCTTACAGAACTGACAAATATTTTAATCTCTCAAGACTCGGGTATCTCTTTCTAGAGATACTGCAGTTATAGAAGCATTTCATACCCAAAGTTGGTTAAAATCTGATGATGCAGTAGTAATATATCTTTCATTTTATGACCATACAGCTTCCAAAAAAAACCTTTTAGGGATACACCATCTTTTTTCATCAGGAAAAGAAAATGGTACCCTGTTCTCCCTCTCATCATACTGCAGTCAAGACACATCACAAAAATGCCCTCCTTCGCTGAAAAGGTTTTGTATTTCACTGCTTTCTTCACATTGTTCCTTATTCCATATGAACTATTTGATCTTTCATAGTCTTCTTACTCACACCTGCTCCCACTTCCCCCCACTGGCTTCTATTGATTTGTCACAAGATGGATTTTAGATTTTGAAAAAGCAGTAATCCAATTTTTCAAGACAGTTTAAATGGTGAAGATGTAACACATTCACAGAACGGCTGAGGTTGGAAGGCACCTCTGGAAATCACCTGCCAACTTGTTGAGAGTGCACTCTGTCCCATTGTCCAGGTCATTCAGGACCAGGTTAAACAGCACTGAACTCAGTATCAGCCCTTGTAACACTCCACTAGTGACTGGTGTCCAGCTCAACTTTGTGGCGCTGATCACAATCCTCTGAGCCCATCAGCTCAGCCAGTTTTATATCCACCTAACTTCACTGTGCCCTTATCTAGTCTGTCTACAAAGATGTTATGTGATGCAGTGTCAAAAACCTTACTAAAGTAAAGATAAGCAACACCTACTGCTTCTTCCCCCATCCATCGAGCTAGTCATTGAAGGCTTTCGGGTTGGCTAAGTATGACTGCCCCTTCATAAATCCATGCTGACTACTCCCAGTCACCTTCGTGTCTTCCAAATGTTTGGAAATGGCTCCCAGGAAGATTTGATCCATCACCTTCCCAGTGAGCAAGGCACGAGTGACTAGCATGTAACTTCCCAGATCCTCCTTCTTGCCCTTCTTGAAGACTGGAGTGACATTTGGTTTTTTCCCTCTCAGGAACATTCTCTGATTGCTATGACCTTTCAAAGAGAGCGGCCTCACAGTATGCTTGTATGAACCAAATGATTTTACATATCTCTATAGGCTTCTCTACAGTGAATTCTAAGATCTCAGCAGCATGCCTTCTACTTTTCTGATTGGAAGGCTGGTAGTACTGCAGTAATATACTCTGTATTTCTAGCTTCAAATCTGCATTTGTACTAAGCTGACAGACAGTACTCCATCAAGAGCTTGACCTAACAGGCCACTGCCAACAACAATGTCCAAGAAGAAAGTAAGCCAAATGAATTCTCATTTGCACAGCAGTGTTTTGTTGTTGGTTTTTTTTTTTTTAAAAAAAAGGAAGTTTGGTTGGGTTTGGGGGGTTGTTTTGTTTTTTTTTTGGCGGGGGGGGGGTTGATTTGTTCGTTTTTTAAGGTCACTGGCATGAGCATCGAATACTTACTTTTGCAGTCTCTTCTAATCATTTCTACACTTTGATTAGTTACTGGTTTGAAAGTTTAAACCATAAAGAAAATGCTGAGAAAGGCAGGCAAAAGAGAAGTCATGTTCGCTGCAAATAGCAGCATTAAGAAACACTACATGTTATTTTAACTATAGAATATTTAGATTTATAGTAAATTACAATTCACAAGAAAGCATGTTATTACAGCCTATGCAAGAAAGCAAGGTTCTGCTAGACGTTCTTTTGTGATCTCATGAAAGCACACACTTATATAATGAAAAACACCTTGGAAACAAAAATCTTGGGAACTGCAACAGCTGACAACCAAAAGAGTGACTGGGTTTGGGTTGGGGTTTTGTTGTTTTTTTTTTCCTCCTTTGAAGAAAATCACCAATAAGTCATTACAAAACCTTTTGGGAAATAATACCTATTATCTGTTTAAATACTGAAATAGGTTAGAAGACGATCCTGCTTTTAAAAGCTGATAACTTCTTTTGAATAACGTGCGCAGCTTTCCCTGCTATTTCTTTTTAAGCATTCGGGTTCATTCCTTCAAATGACCAGTTTTGTAAGCACTAGAGCAGGACCAAAGGGCATTCCTGTATTTCTGAAGTAATCCTTGAATACTGATGAGGGAGATATCGTTGGATTCAAAAGCTCTAGCGTGGAAAATGGTAAACTGGCAGGGTAAAAGTTCATATATTTAACTGCCCAAAGCACATACTTAAGTGATTCACACCCAGAGCCTGGAAAGTGACTAAAACAACGTCTACAAAAAAACCACCCTAGCAGTCGTTCCTCCTCATTTATTGGTAAAGGAACATCTTTAATGTTTCTGTTAATCCGAAACCTGGCAGCTGGTATCCTTGGGAAGAGTCCAGGTCCCAGGAAGCTACATTCCAACTGTATTGAAGTTTGTCTGCCTGAAAGCTTATTAAAAACAGTGCTCATGCCACAGCACCAGTTTAGCTGAGGTGCACGCTAGGAACGGATTCGATAGGCTGCAGCATCCTCGGCTAGTGCTAGTTTGCAAATGGTCACATCCACAGCGACACAATCCCAGACTAACTAGGACGTGGATGTTATTGACAAAGGCTAAGAGACTGTCATTCCTTTGGCAAGAGATAGGAGGAGGGGAATGGGAAGCAGGAGCCCAGCACTGTGTTACCCACTTCCATACCTGGCTTGCCAAGTGGCAATTCATCTGTTCAGCACCCGCTCACACCATGCACAAAGAAATCATCCAGGGAATTTAGTCTGAAAATTTGGGAACAAAAGACATTTCATAATGGTGTCTCAGCTGCAGTACTACAAGTAAGAGCTGTGAGATTTCCTCTGGGTTTTTTTGTTTGGGGGTGGATATGGGTGGGGTTTTTTGGCAGGTGGTGGTATGTTTTTAAGCTGCACCACATGAGTGCTTTAAATAGTTTCAGTGCAAAATCTATTATTCATTTAATATTTTGTTAATATATTATTAATTTAAATTGCAGACTAATCTTACTGTCAGCACACAAATCCAGTGGAGGGGTGCTCATCTCTTAGCTGAGACTGACTGTATGGACAAGCCTACTACACACTAATAACAAATAAAGATGCACTTTCAAATGTTAACAGGCATGGCATATAAATTGTCATATCAGGCAAAGGGACCTCTATTTTGGGCCCATTACTTGAAGAAATTTTCCAAGCATACCGCTAAGTCCATCCTCTCTTTCCTCATGCTATTGAGGAAGCAGATTGATGGAAGGAGATATACAGCCAGTCTTCTGCTTATGCTTATTTTTAATGTGGAATAAGCACTCTGAGCACAGGAAGAAGCCTAATAGCTGGATATCATAAAGTGGAAAAAATACTAGGAAAAGAAGTCAGCAAAATGCAGTATGTTTCAAGCATGCTTGATAACTAAATTCAAAATATTATTAAAACTATAATTGATGCACTTTGTGGTAATTACATGAAGTGTTCTTATTTCCTTCCTGCTACCGTCAGAGCATGAATAAACAATCTGCTTTCAATTGCTCTCACTCATGAAATTAAAAAAAGCTGAAGAATATGCAAGTGAAATAAGAATTTTTAAAAGGACTGACTTTTATTTGTTGAAAAATTTTACTGGTATGTTTCAAAGACATGGAAAAGCTAACTGCTCAAGCCCAGCACTATTCAAAGACAAGAAATATAATCAACATCTCCCTTGCTCTGATAGAAATGGTGAATTGGCTTTCATGTAACCAGTGAAAGAAAAAAAAAGTGAAGAGTTAGCTATTTAAGTAGTTAAGTTATTGCTAGATTTGTATGCATTTCCTTTGTAAAACACAAAGTAGGACTAGAAAAACACAATAGACAATTATTGTCTTCCTACAGTTTTTACTGTTTCATACAGAATATACTCAACTTTATACAAATCTTACATGAATTAAGATTCCTCGATTCCACCATTATGAAGATAAATTTCAGTCTCAGTTTATGTGGGTTTAGTACCCATTAAGTTTTACTGCCTGTTTGTGGATGCTAGCAAGAAAGGAGTTACTTTACGCTGTATTTTGTTTCTGATTACAAAAGCCAAGATCTCAAAAAAACCCCTCCAAAACATTATCTACCTAAAAGCTAACTTCATTAAGACATCTTAAAAAAAAAAAAAAAAAAAAAAGCCCAAAACCCAGAAAATTGCACTTAGATGGAGGATAATTACCTTCCCCAAGAGATGAGCTTTCTTACCTTTTAAAAAAAAAAATCCATATCCTATGAGAGAGATGTAGCAAAGAACAAAGTACTATATTACAGAATCACCGGGGTTGGAAGGGACCTCTGGAGATCATCTAGTCCAACCCCCCTGCCACAGCAGGTGCACCTACAGCAGGTTGCACAGGATGGCGGCCAGGCGGGTTTGGAATGTCTCCAGAAGCGGAGACTCCTCCACCTCTCTGGGCAGCCTGTTCCAGTGCTCTGCCACCCTCAAAGGAAAGAAGTTCCTCCTCATGTTGAGATGGAACTTCCTCTGTTCAAGTTTGTGTCCGTTTCCTCTTATTGTATCACTGGGCACCACTGAAAAAGAGATTGGTCCCATCATATTCTTTAGCTTCCTACCACCCCCAAGCACCATCACTCTTACAATAGCTCATATATGAAATGAAAGCAAGCATGTTACTTAAGCAACTCTGTGTGTATATCTGTACACACCTACATCTAGGGAAACACATAACATTTAGAAACTACAGCAACACCTATAATTTTAAAGGCACAGTAGGAGAAACGTAATAAATCTGCCCAGCCATCCAATCAGGAGTTAATATTGTTATTTAACATGGATATTCCTGAAGGCTAATATTACAGGTAACCTGGAACAGAAATCCACATCTAAGAACAAGTATTGTCAGTTATTTTGCTTTGGATCAGAATATACATGCTATTGAAGTCCCAACTTGCAAGCTTAACTTTGCACCAATATGGCCCTGTCTTGTTAAGACAAAACACTAGGTAGAATCCCTTCTGTTACTCAAGTTATTTCCAGGGACCCTGATAAAAGTATGACAGATACAATTCTGTCTTTTCTCCTGCGTGAAACAAGTGCCTTCTAAATTCAGCTCAAACTGAATTGTTTCAAAGAGACAAACCCAAAGGTTTCCATGGATGAGGCAGCACAGGCAGCCCCCTGCACAGCTTTTATAGGATTCTCACCGACACGGCTTGACAAGGTTCCAGTGGGAAGACCTCTCAGACTCTGCCTCAAGCTTTTGGTCTCTTCCTCAGATTACCAAAAGATAGCCAATTGGGATGGTGGTTTTTCTGCCGGAAGAAAACTTCATGCTGGACTGAGACCACCAACTCATTTCACATAGGTCAGAAAATGAGATGGTAATAGTTTTTTGCAGTTGCCAACTTAAACTGTATTTGAGCTACAGACCTACATGTGAAAGGCTCTGTAATAAATTACCAATCTCCTGAGCCATCCAGTTAACAACATGCATGGTTTTCCTTTTAAACTCAATTATGCTTGAGTTCATAAGTTTTATGAAACTGTAGAAAGTAAAACATCAAAAAAATTTAGATTCTTGATGACAGGTCATTTGTTTTCTGTATGCCTCTTAAATATATACTGAAGAGTAGTATTGCAGGCAGAACATTAGAGTAAGACATCACATTTTGATTTAAAACAAAGTGTGTCTAACTAGTAACATGCACTATATATTTCTACATCATGTTTTGCTCCACTGTTTCATGAATCATGACAAAGCCACCACAATCTTTTTCACTTTTTCCCCTCAGTGCTGAGGCTTTTGTTCCATTTTGAAAGCCAGGAGCAAATTAGAAACAATATCCATATTATTGTTTTAATAAAGTAAAGCTTCCTTGTATTTCAGTTCTGAAAATATTATTTATCAAAGACAAATCTTTTCCCATCACTAGAGACTGGCACTCTGTAAAAGCATTTATTGGGCATGAAAATAGAAGACAAATAACTAGTCATTGACTACATTTCCAGGAACACTATCAAAGCTATTTCAAAGACAAAAAGTGACTCTGGAAGAGTAATAAGGAAGCCAGACTTATTGCACCAAGCACAGAATAGCACTGGTAACACTGACTCATGGGAATGAAAGGTCAAACTAATGATACTCCCATGCACTAATAAGATTTCAGTCTTTAGAAGCATCACATATATATATATATATATAGTATCATATTTTGATAGCATTTTTTTCAATTTACTTCTAAGAATAAGAGCTACAGACAAGTGGGTCCGGAAAACTACCCAACTTTAAGACAACAGACAGAACCAGCTGAGCCAGCTATGGGCATATTTCAAAGGCAAATATATAAGAATTGGTAAGACTCACCAATTCAAAACACTTAATAGAATTTGCTGGTTAAGAAACACTAACTCAGGTTCAATATGTTTTGCTTATACTGTAGTTTGGATAAACATTAGTTTATTTGCAGAAGTCTTCAAAAGTTAGCATGGCTGTTATTTCTGATATACTACAAATACTAGAAGATAATGGCCTTCAAAAGTTACCTTCATAAGTAAAACTGATAATTTTAGGGAGGGTTGGTTTTTTTCAGCAGTTCTTACAGCAAATCATCCTCTCCCCACCTACACACATGCCGTATTTAGTTATTGATCTTGCCTGCAGCGACACTACCAGAGGCATTTCCTGTACCTCAACACGCCTGTTATTTAAATGAACACTTTTAAAAATAGTTTATTTAGAAAATCAAAAAAGGAAAACAGCCATCTGATACACCTTGCTGTCATGAGCATATCAGATCATAGTCAGCTTTTAAAATTCGCTCTACTAATAAAGGCTGTCTGAATGCAATATAAAAATAGATATTTATTAGTACATGCCCTTAGCACAAAGGTTTTTGTCTCCCAGCGATTTGTATAAAAAACAATCCTTGCCCTCAGTCATCATCCCAGTGCTAAAACCCGTTGCGGATCCACTTACCAAATCCCTGTGTAACACCCAGTTAGCATGCAGGTAGTGTATACCATCTAGGATCTGATATAACAGTGACTTCACCATTCCCCGAGGTAACTGAACTGGTTTCTTGTTTGCTTTAGAAGCCCTGTGAAACTTGATTATATGCTGTAAAGGGGAAAAAGAAATCAAAATAAAAAAATGTAATCTTTTGATCTACAGCATTACACAAAAAGATTGCCAGCAATCTTACACAGACTTCTTAGTTGGTTGGTTTTTTTTTTTCCAACCTATCATTAATTTTCAAAACTAGAAACATTTACCGGAAGTACTAGAAAATTAATACTATATGAGATAAAGTGATCACTGTCCCAAGGAAACGTCTCAAAAATGAAAGCAGTTGTTGCTGTGGCTTAACCCTGGCAGGCAGCTAAGCCCCACACAACCGCTGGCTTACTCTCCCACAGTAGGATGAGGCATACAAAGCCAATACAATTGTCAAAGCAAATTCCCTTGCAGATCACCGATCTTTAACAGTTTGGAGGTCTTGGGGGTATTTTTGTTTGTGGGTTCTTTACGTTAAGATAGGCTGATACCTTGTATATCACAGCACAGAATTAAAAGTGCATCAGTTAACTTCTATATTATTTTATTTCAAGGTTTTCTCCTAGAGTAATAATGACACTGTAATATTCAACACCTAATGCCAGACAAAAATTCTTGCAAACTGTATTGGGAGTTTTAAATGTTTAAATTAGAAGCCCAGATTTATGCCTTCTTTATTTACTATACCCTTAAAGCACAGAAGTCAAAACAGAAGCTGTCAACAGAGCAAAGCTATAAATCTGTCCATCTGAAAGTCAGCTACTAAGCCAGACATGAAAAAAATCCTTTAACAATTCTAAGTGTATACACAGGCAATGACTTCTAGCAACAATGAGAAGTCCAAAGGGATATGTTGTCTTAGCACTTGAGTGCCAGGTGCCATTAACTTCAATAGCATAAGGTGTGCCACAGTAGCGCTAACTATTTCCGTGTTTGTCTCCTTTTGAGAGAGAGGTTATTTCTAGAACAAACTTTTTCATGCATTCACACTTTTCTGTAATGGCCCACACATGTGTGATCACCAAAACAGTCCTGATCTTGTCCATGCAAAACCTGGTACCAAACTTCCATCACATGTTCTTCTTATGTTCCTGAGCTTTCATATTCCAGGTGCCAATTGGGTACCCAACTACTCAAACCCCTCTGGCAAATTGCCTTTCCTCTCTTGCTGCAGCCCAGCTCCATAAGCTTGCCCTCCTTTGCTTCAGGTGTCAAGCTTGGTTTTCCTAAGAGGAAAAGGCACATCCCTGCTCTGCCAAAGGTAAAAATGGAGCTGCACAGAGGAGAGAAACATTGATGAAAAAGTGACAGTCCCTGCCCAGTCAGCCAAGCACCATGTGCACGAGCATTCCTAAGCCTGAGCCACAAGTTTCGTCTCCTTTCGCCTCCCGCTTCTATTGACTCCAAAACAAATGTTATTTTTCATGCAGTGGCCAGAGAGAAGTAAATCTTCTGAGACAGACAGACAGATGGCTCTCCTGGACCCTTTTGTTCCTGCTCTAATATACTCTGTGCCCTTTTCCCAGCCTTGTTTGAGCGCTGCTGTGCTAGATACGCTCAGCGCTGGAGGAACGTGGTCCATAGCTGGCTTTCTGGGGCACGGAGCCAGCCCAGTCACTGCAACTGCAGCTAGGTCTCTTGCATCCAGATCGAGTGAACAACCAGAAGCTGGTACAGCTGGGGAGTTCTGGAGTTTATACAGGTATGTGCATGTAAACATAAAGGTCAAAATTGAGGGTCATTCCTAAGGTGCTGGTATTCAAACCAGTATTTCATTAACAGAGGTAGTTCTGCAGTGATTTTGGTTAAGTATGAAGCAATGCAGAAATGTATAAATACAAACAAGGACAGGTCACTATTACTCATAATCCCCCAAACAAATACAAAGCCTTGCAGCACATTTTGAAACAAAAAAACCCAACACATTCCTAAACTTCTGCAGCTTCACATATCACAGGTATGGGGGAGCAGTGAAAAAAAGAATGTGCTTGTTTATTCTCCAGATTAGAAAAAAGCTTTACTCCAAATCCTCAAGATTTTTGTTTTATTTTGTGCATCAGCCTTAAGAATGTCTCAATATTTCAGCTCTTTGGTCATTTTTTTGCCTTAATTTTATTTTGGCAATGAAATCTCAATACCAACTATCAGAACTTCCAAGACATTGAATTGGGAGAAAATATCTTCGATTCAGCTTAGCTGAAGGAAAATTGACATACTAGTTCTTATGCAAACACTACGGAATTATTCCCAACTACAAGGAACACCATTTTCAAAAGAAACTAGTTTTAATTTGGTTTGTAAAAAAAATTTAAAAAGAAAGCACATGCAGAAGAAAAACCAACTCATGATTCATACTACACAAGTCTTACATGAACACATACATCAAAATTTCCATCACATTCCAAACTGCCTCTGTTGTACCTTTTGATATGAATCTTCTTAATATCTTTTAAGGTTACTATTACAATACTTGTTCCATTGAGAGCAATGCTCAAAACATATGTGTGAGGCAAACACATACCTTTTTCCAGGGAAGTTAAGGTTGCATGGGATGTTGGATTCTTTACAACACTACTTTAATAATTTATTTTTTTAAAAAAAGCATTCCAAATGGATGTTAAGGTCACAAATACTAAGTTAACAGAGGAAAAGGGTATATGTCTTAAAACAAATTTATTTTGCCGTCAATGTGTTTATATTTTAAAGCTGTAGCTTGTAATTAGGAATAAACAGCCTTCCTCCCAAATATATGAAATTTCACCAGGTGAGTTAAGTAAAAAGCTCTTCCCACTGAAACATATGAATTAAACTTCAATTACATGCAGTGGCACTATTCTCACTTCAGGTATTCATGCATGACATGCAATGTAACTTAAACTCCAAACTGCCCTATTCAGCCAGTAAGTTTGTCATTTTTCAAAGGGAATCAACCTGCATAATCAATTATATTTTCCTGCACCCTACTTTAGCTGTAATGGAGGGTTAGAGCTGCATTTATTTAACTAGATTTCTAGCTACTCAGAGCTGAATGCAGACTTTTATCTTCTTAAGGAGGTCACAGATTAACTGTGTAGCATGCTTACCCAACATTTTCCATTGCTTTTCCCTTAGTACTGAAAATGTTTCCAACAAACACAGGGCAAAAGGCTATACTGTTATTAAACCGATGCATCTTCCCTGACCATGTTCCTTTTCTGCAACTAAAACTCTTAAGTTTGGTACCTACAAGCAATTCACCTTACCCAGAGGTCATGCTCAGCGTAGTCAAAGAGAAGCCACACTTTCCTGTCAGCATGAGAAAGAAACACCTTTTGCAGAGAAATGACATTTGGATGCTTGAGCTCCCGCAGCAACTGCAAAATAAAGAAAGTCCACAACAGTTATATCCACAAATCCAAAGCTGTGAAAGGGCTGGAAAGATGAATACTTTAATAGTGTTTGCTACATATTCTACAATACAACCAAGAAAAGTTGAATTCTGCAAGTCACAGAAAACAGCACATATTTTTTTAATGAAAGAACCAGTCATCAGTTTGAAACCAAAGCTGAAAGCAGGTCCTAACCCCCTTAGGGCATTCCCTTCCTATTTATTTCCTAGAAGTTGAAGCCTATGTAATTCTGACTATTATCCAGGATCAAGAAGACTCCACAAACAGCCAGCTGTGGCATCTGCCCTTTCCCATAGGCTGTAATCTTTGATAGAGTCATTTGGAGTATCCAATTTTCTCCTGACTCCCAATCATCTGAAAACTCTGCATTTTGGTTGCAGCCATTGAAGGCTGAATGGGATGACTCATTTAGAGGCTGTCAATGCAGCCAGCTAAAGAAGATGTGGTTTGTAAGATGGAGTCAACTGATCTACAAGGTCACCACCACCTACAGAAGAAGGTCTGACTTCCTCCCACAACACAGATTACACCATTTACATCACTCACAGAAGCCATCCACAAAACAGTTCCCAGTTCAGGAAAAACTAACCCAGACACACAAAGGCCTTAATTTTCTGCTGAGTTCCTGAGCTGAAATGACTCATGGCACTAACAGCAGACCCAGCACTAGTGAAGGGACACAGCTAGGAGTAAGAACTTCTTTCAGCAGCAGTGAGCCATTAAACCAGCTCAGCTGCTTTCAAAACTATAGCTTTAACCACCACCAAAAGGAAAACATACCTGAGATACAGCACAAAAACTAAATGCAGACAGCATCAGTCTATCTGAGCTCCACTGGTCATGTTACAAGTATATTGTACTCACACAATTGCTAAGAAAGAAACAAAAACTTTATCTAAGCAAACTATTTGTCAGGCATGGCCACCCAAGACTAGACAAATTCTTGTCAGCTCAGTCCGCCAGAAATCATGACATTTTTAATAAAAGGAATGGCTAGGGTTTTTTTTAAAGCCAAGAACAATTTAAACTACTATTTGGATATAGAATAGAAAACTAACATTTTATTTCTTGAGATTGAATTTATTTTCAATAAAATAGAATTTTCCCGCTACGTAACGGAAGGAAGAAGAAAATTCATTCCTCTCTCCTCATACCTTTGTCACATGTGGTAACATTCTAGCTGCTACTGCAATAGTAAAATTAAAGTGGATATCTGCATATGTGTGTTTCCTTCTTTTCTATTTCACCTGAGACAGGCTCCCATCCCTAATCACTGGCCAGAGTCTTCAGTGTGGCATTTCTTGAGCAAGAGGACCTATAGCCCACAGAGCTTTTAGCTCAAGTATGAGATTAAACAGGGAGACAAGAGGATTGAGGAGACAATGCAAATCACAAATCAATGCAGAAGGTAGTAGTTTCAGCATGTTAAACCTCTTACTCTTGAGTTCTGTAAAAGCATTACATAGAGGAGTTTTAAGGAAGGATCTGCAAGAGGTGTGGAATTCTGTAAATGCCTGTAATTCCTACAAAGCTTAAGATCAGCATGCGGAAAACCAAGAAACACTTATTTGCAATTTTTAATCAATTACAGGTGGGGACCATCGGTGGTAGGCTGACTCCAGCCAGCAGCTAAGCCCCACACAGCCACACGCTCACCCCCCTCAGTCAGACAGGAGAGAAAGAGCCAAAAAAAACAAGACTATTTGTGGGTGAGGACAAAACTTTAATAAGTGAAGGAAGGAGGAATTAAAATGAAAAAAACCACCACAAGTGATGCAAAGGCAATCCCCACTTCCCACAAGCACACGGGTGCCCAGCCAGGCTCCAAGCAAAGGCTGCCTCCCCAGAGGGAGGAGAGGCAGAGTGGGAAAGAGAGAAAGCCTGGATGCTGTGCAAGCACTGCCCAGCAACAGCCAAAACACTGGTGGGTTATCAACACTGCTTTAGTCACAAATCCAAAACTCAACACTATGTGGGCTGCTATCAAGAAGACCAGCCAGACCCAGTAGAGCGTCAAAGACCATCAGTGGGAGTCAGCCTCTCAATAGCAAGTGAGGTTATAGGGTTTAAGGACACATTGTGCCAGTCCTTATAGCAAAGGACTTTTGGTGAATCAGTATAAATTCACAGCTTAAATTTATGCTAAACATTTTGATGAATTAACTATACCTAGGAGACTGCATGATAGTTCAGCAACTATGTGTCCATACCAAAATTTCATCAGATTTCCTGTGGCCTGATGATACACCTGTAACAGACACAATAGACTATTCCTTGATGAAAGAGGCAGACACTAGTCAGAGCTCTAGAAAATAACGTATTTTCGCCTTCATGCCTTCCAGTCCATCCTACTCCTTACTCCCCAGGTAGCAACTATCACCCACTTTAAAAACCCAACCTCTTCACATCAAACGTAGTTCATCTCATAGTACACAAAGAACCCATCACCAAAGCTGGTCCAGAACATGACACAAAGATGAGAAACTGAGTAATGCAGCAGAAGGGTCCCCTGTCTGTATAGCGAGGTAACACCGACATAATTTTCCTTTGTTTGTGCTGGGGGTAGTCAGTCCCGCGGACTTTGAGATTCACAGCATTCCTCTTGTCTGCTAGACAACAGGCTGTTGCTCTTCCTCATATCCAAAACCTGTCCGGAGTAAGGTACAGATAACTGAGCATGCATTTCCAATAGGCGCACGCGTACAGTACAGACACCACCAGCCACACAGAGGCAGGAGAACAGCAGCATCTTTGCAGGTACCCACATGAGCACCAACAGTACCTATGTAAAACCTGAACAACACAACTGGCCTGGATCCCTTCCTCCACAGCAGCTAATCAGGCTTAAAGTTTACATACATGGACACACATTCACTGGTCCCTCAGACTCCAGTGCAGACTTTACATCTGTTCAGAATCCAAGCCCAGATGCTGTCATGCCCTTTCATCCAAGTTCCAGCTCTGACATCGGGTCTCTCCAGATTTCGGTCTCCTCCTGCTTGCTGGTTCTGCACACTTGCAGTTCACTACCAGGTCACACATATGAGCTACCAGAGAGAGCTGTGTGAGTTTCATCTCCTGACCTACGTCTCTCCCGTATTGAGCTTCTGCAGACCTGTGGTATTCCCAGCACCTGGCCAGCCCTTGCAGACCTCACCTTGCTCTCAACACCTAGGCCAGCGTGGAGTTTGCTAGCAGGTCACAGATGCACACACAGAACACAGAGCACACTCAAATGGAGAACAGTTAGGAACAGACACAGGATGGACTGTGGTGACAGGGCTTGGCCAGACAAGCACGCTGCCCAGTAGCCTGCTTACATGAAACCTGCCCCTTATTCCCTCTCCTTTTTCCCCATGCTTTTTTTTCCCCTCCCTAATCCACCTTGACCACTCCCTTTCCAGCCTTTTATCCTTCCTCTAAACATCCCACAGAAGTTTTACAGAGTCCCAGCAGCCCTCTCAAATATCCAATAAAACTTCTACTCTCCTATAAGATCCATAGCAATCTGGTTTCCTTCTCATCCGTTACAAAGTCCTGGTTGACTCTCTTCAAGGCCACACCTGAGAGGTTCCTTATGTGGCCCATCGCCGATGTTTTAAGAGTTCTAGACTTTGTTACTGTCCCTAATAGCAGCTGCTATTTATGGTTTGTGCATCTGTGTGCTCAGTTTGCCATTCTTGCTGGTTTTTGCCTTTGCCTTTTATATTGAATAGTCATTAACTACATAGTCTTTCAGTCTGCCTAAAAAAACTGATGGGTTTGGTTAAAGCTAGACAGCCACAAAGACCTCCGTGAATAGGATGGCTAATACACATCAACAAAACCATCAGAATAAGGAAATGATTGCTGCAGTGGTGACAGATGATCCCTGAATCACTGTCTTGGAAACGCTGAAATGCTCCAGGACAGTGATAATGCAGAGCAACAAATGCAAATGCTGTTTGAAGGACAGAAAGAGCTCATGCAGATGACAACACATCACATGGGCTGTAAACAGCATTTCCAGCCACCTCACTCTCCATGAACCAGGCCACTCTTACCCATATGCCACATGCCTTTCCTACCAAATGACTTGCCTCGTGTCCAGCAGCTGACAGTTCACTGCAAAGCAGACTGCAAGAAACAGTATGACCACCAGTAGGATGCCCGCTAATAATAAAGACCACTTTTTGGCCTAGTGACTCTGATATCTAATTACAGAATCACAGAATCACTGGGGTTGGAAGGGACCTCTGGAGATCATCTAGTCCAACCCCCCTGCCAGAGCAAGTGCATCTACAGCAGGTTGCACAGGATGGCATTCAGGCAGGTTTGGAATGTCTCCAGAGGCGGAGACTCCATCACCTCTCTGGGCAGCCTGTTCCAG
>VYXH01005807.1:456199-479978 GCA_013397275.1 Burhinus bistriatus | reverse complement strand
AACTTCATGAGGTTTCTCTCTGCCCAACTCTCCAGTCTGTCCAGGTCACGCTGAATGGCAGCACAGCCTTGTGGTGTGTCAGCCACCCCTCCCAGTTTTGTGTCATCAGCAAACTTGCTGATGGTACCTTCTACCCCTTCATGCAGGTCATTGATGAATATGTTGAACAGGACTGGATCCAGGACTGAGCCCTGGGGAACACCACTTGTCACCGACCTCCAACTAGACTGTGTGCCACTAACCACAACCCTCTGAGCTCTATCTTCCAGCCAGTTTTCAATCCACCCCACTGTCCGTTCATCCAACCCACACTTCCTAGGCTTGCCTACGAGGATGCTGTGGGAGATGGTGTTGAAAGCCTTGCTGAAGTCAAGGTAGACAACATCCACTGCTGTCCCCTCATCTATCCATCCAGTCACGCCATCGTAGAAGGATACCAGATTAGTCTGATGTGAATTGCTTCTCTGCACCCCAGTTCAGTTCTACTGAACACAAAGAGAAAGTAGGCTCTAAAACTACAAAGAGTAGTAGGCTCTAAGTTATGTCCTTTTCATTTGCATATCACACAATTATTCAAGAGCATTTCCACAGCCAGAAAGGTTTCCCTTAAATTATTTGGCCTGGGTGCCCTTTATAAGGAAGAGAGATCCAATGCACCTTCAAAGAAATACAAATCAGCAACTGATGATGACGCTGACAGATCTAGTTTGACTTAAGTGTTACAACCCCACGTTGCCCCAGTCTGGTCTTGCCCTTGCTTTCATAAATATTGTTCAAGACACAGCAAGGGAAACAGCATCTCTACGTGTAAGTCTTGGGCTCACACTAAGATTCCTTCATCTCCCTCTTCAAATGCAGAAATACTCATTCCGCAGCCATGGGGCAGCTGATGGACAGTATATATAAGTGTCCTAACAACGCGTAAGATTGTTAAGTTGCTTCACAAACAAGGACAAAGTGGGGTAAGACAGGACATTCCTAAATAATGAACAGCAGCATTAAGACAGCCTGGCAAAGTGCCACATAACTAAGGCAAATCTTTTCTTGCACAGGGACACTAACAGTAATTACCTTTCACGTCAAATATGAGGTGAACTCAGCAGAAATCTCAATGAACACGCTTTCCTCCCTCCAGTGATATTCCCACATTTCCCATACAGCTCTCCCCCACTACAGATGCTTCTCATGAGCCAAGGCACTGTACTGAATGAGCACATTCAGTATACTGTACTCTCCACATAAGTGAGGATTTCTAGCTTCACTGCAAATGTCATTCCATCCCCACTCTTCATGCTTGCTACAACACGTGGTCTGCAGGGAACGTAACCTGCTTAGTGTTGCATCTAATCAAGCACAGACTCATTTGTTAGAGCAATTGGCTAGGTGACCTGGACCAGAAGGAGTTTCTCTCATGTCCCATCTCTATTTTAGAAAAGACAACTCCTTGTTCTCACTGCCTTCCTATGAGCGCTACGCAACATGTTTTTCTCAAAGCTCAAGACAGAAAGCTGGCTAGACACAAAGTCATCAGCAATACGAAGCAAAACATTCAGTTAAGCAAAAATCACTACTGTGTCATCTTGCTAGTTTGATGGTATAAATTCAAAATCTAATCATCATCTCATGCTTCAAAAAGGCTCATATCAGTTCCACCAAGTGATCCAAGCAACAAACAAATCATATATTAGTAGTCACACCACAGCCCCTCAGATGGAAAATGGGCAAACAGGGACTTGGAACAGAAAGCAGATTGCAGTTGATGGAGAAAAAGGTGATTTTCAGACCAGAAGATGACTGACAAAGATTTAGTCATCCTATAACAGGTAGGATACCAGTGGAACTACTGCTACAACAGATGCGTACAGGCACTAGTGAGACATTACCTGAAATGCTATGTGCAATTCTAGCCAATTCAGGGAAGATAAATTCCAACTGCAACAGGGAAAAGAAAGCCCAAGCCTACACCCAGGGGAAGGGAGAGCACAACGGGAAACCAGTAAGCCAAGCCAAAATCCTTATAGCCTGCCAAAACAAAGTCAGAGAAAGAAACAGTCTCTCTCTCTCTTTAAAATGAAAGCAGGAGTGAACAGCTAGTCTAACTATCCGACAATATTATCAAAAGTACAAATGGGTATAAAATAGTCATGATTAATTTTGGCTTAAAGGCTGAATAATTAGAATGAGTCTCAAACTGCCTTCAGAGATTTTTTTCTTTGCCTTACAAATTTAACCTGCAGTTTGCTAAATTTTTGGAGGTGCACTTTGCTTGTCTGCAAGAGCAGGAGCAGAACATGATGATTCCAGAGGTGTCACCCAATTCTATAGTCATAAAATTTCTAAAAAAATAAAAATTCAAATCACTGTTCTTAGTTTACTATCAAAAAACAGAGCTCCAAAGTACTTTAAACCGGTCATTTAAACTAAACACCACATTTTATTACACAGGTTCTTAAATCCCAAGTTGGCTTAGCTACTATCCAGTAATTCAAGATCTGTTTGTTTCAATGTAAATACAATTTCACAGTTTTATATTCTCATGAGTCAGATATTCCACAGTACTAAAAAAGAACAAAATACCTGCTTAAAGTACACACTGTTTTCCTTTCAAAAGCGTTCAAATGAAAGCTTACAAAGGCAATGTAACAGAAAAAGTTACAATACTGCTCACTCTATGAATTTATTATGAAGCTGACAATACATTTTTGAAGCTCCAGCTCTTCAGACATACAACCGTGCAAAATTGTTGGTTTATTCTTTTTTTCTTATTTTTGAAGTCCTAAATGCTGCAAAAAAGAAGCCTGACAACACAGAACATCAAGAGAAAAAAATTGCACATTTCTGTTTTTAATTTCTGTGGTTTCCAAAACAAATGAGTCTTAAATGATCACACGTACAAGTCAATATTTCTTAGTACCTCTTACATCCAAACAAAGTATTATAAGAGGTGTTATTAAACATTCTCTGAAAGTAAGGAGGTGGATGAAGAATCCAGATGAGACAGACAGTGGATGTCAAGCTTGGTCAAAATCTGCTGTTAAGCGAAAATGTAATTATTCCTAAGGATTCCAATTTCTAACATTTAATCAGTATCTTTGTCCTACTTTCACAGAACTAAAAATAATACTACCCTCCCTTTATACAAAATCTCTCAAGAATACTGTTTGTAGCCCTGTAACATAGCTTGATAAAGTACTCAGTCACAACTTACATTTTACATACCATACTACTATTAAATTAAAGCATTTGAAAGTCATTAGACTTGCCAAAGAGGGTCAAATCAAAAATTTGTCTTCCTCAGTACCTTGCTGCCTTTCACCACATGGAAAGATTGCTAAGAAACCATTACTTGTCTTCTGACATGAGGATTGTACTCATCTAAATGATTTCCGTGTTTGGTCTTGTGGAAAACTGCTTTCACTGTTAGTGTCGAAGGGACACAACAGCCCCCATAACCTGAGGAACCTACACCCAAATATTGTTCCTTATTGCATAGCTGGTACAGGATCTCATCCAGCAAGCTCACTGGGACAGTCATTTGTTCCTTACCAAGGGAAGATGTTGAAGAGGGTGAATCCTGGAGTCACCTAGTTTCAGCTTCTGCCTCATGGGGTCCCTCCAGCTGCTGCATGCCGCCTCAGAGTCCTTGGTCACCCTCAGACTGGCTCTGAAAGAGCCCTTTAGCTCTTCTTCTATCCTCTCCACTGGCAGAGGGGAAAGAGGCCTGATAATCACGTAATGACATGTTTTTGTCAACCAGGACATGGAAGCTCCAGTGCAAGGAGGACCAATTCACATCTACAGCAGCCTCCACTGAGGTCAACTCGGCCAAGACCACTAGTCAGCAGCAGCTCCCTTCTCACCTGCCCAGGGACACGGGTCTGCTGCTCTAGCTCTGCTTCTGCCTCTCTGCCACCTTCCAGCCCAGAAGTTGAAAGCCAGGGTGGTGGAGCAGTTGCAGAGGTGAGCAGGACTGCTGCAGAGGCTTTCCCTTTCAGCTAAAACCAGCAGTCATAACCCAGCTCTCCCTCTCTGCTTATTCTCACGCTGCCCAGGAACCCTGTGCCTGCTCCCTGCAAACCTGGCCAAGTTCCTGACGGAAGGAGAGCTATAGTGGGCCCTGAGCTTCCTGCCTGGGAGATAAAAATCAGTACTCACCTTTCTTTTATTAATGGTCAGACATTTGAATATTAGGGTTACAAGTCTGCATTATACCCAAACCACGCCTGCAGGTTCCCATCGCTTCTCGTGAGCCATGTTAAGACACTGTGCAACCAAAGGACGGTTCAACTCAGCTTGCTCACACAACAGAAAACTACAAAGCTGTTCATTTTCCCCTTCGGTGAAGATGAACTTCCTTATCCTACAGCCACACCATCACTAGATCCAACACAGATGACATCGCCTTTTGTGATGACAGCCTGCGTTTTTTGTAATGGGAAACCACAAATTCCTAGGAATGCCCAAATGCCTCCAAGGCAGACCTGAAGAATGGAAAAGATCAGAGAAGCCAGCTACTTATTGTTCTGTAGTTTTCTGTCCCAGCCTTGCCAGACTCAAGGCTGCTCTAACTTGTACCAGCTGGCTATGGTGCTTGAAGGACACCACACAGACAGGAGACAGCCAGAGCAAAGCATCACCCATCCCAGCTCAGCTTTGTCCCATTCAGCATTTCCATCACTGAGAGTGTCTGCCACCATAAGTTGCACTTCCTCTTCAGAGCCAAGTCAAAAAAACTAATGCTATCACATAAAATACTATGTGGTGTTTTTACATACAAACAAGCTTTTCGGGGATATTTGTCAACCAAACCAGGCACCAAAATCACAAAGCTACATGGAAGTCCTGCAAAAAGTGAGAAAACAAAGTAAAACAACGCAAGCAACTTCTCAGTAGCCAAAGGAAGCATAGGCAAGCGAAATACTTGCAAACCTGCTAAAACTGAATGAAAAATACTAATCAACATGAAAAATGTCAGAAAGTCACTTGATTACTTTAAAACCTAAGACTCCTGTATAGGAAACTGCCCAACTCAAAATCCTGAAGCTCTGTTTGAAGCCTGGTTAACTATGCCAGCTTCCTACAGCCTTGAAGAATTCTCCTGCTTTGCAGACTGTGAAACGACATTTGCTGCACTATTCCAGGTGGATAAGCTTTAATGACTTTCTTCCTTGTGATTACATGAGAAGATAAGGAATCGAGTGTTTGGGCCTGCATGTTTTGTATATATTTTTTATACAAATCTTCTCACCATTCTATCCCGCCACTCTCCCATCTAATACAAATCCATCTCTTGGTATGATGACTGTGCAGTTTTTAGTGCCTGCTTAAATCCTCAGAAGTGGAAGTGCAGATCACAAAAAAAAGATACCTGGAATCCCAGGCAGTGCATGTCTGCAGAGAAAAGAGACGAGCAGCCAAACATTCAGTTAAGGTTCTGGAAGAGGTAGCATTCACAAATGCTCACCATGGTGCATGAACGGGGGAAAGATAAGGAAGAATACAACACTACAAGTATCTTGATGTTAAAAATACTGATTCGATTAGCATAATTAGCACAATAACTGTTAATTCCACCAGCTAAACAAATTGTTTACAAAAAAAAACCATTGAAAAAACCCCTCTTATTTCAACAGAGTAACAGACAAGCTAGGTTCTTGAACATTAGTTCTAAGTTCTCATGCTACAGGAAGTACTGCAAGGTAGGGAGTCTCTCATATACACATATAGGTTGAGCTCAACCCTTAACTGAGTCAGCCTCAGTCTAACAACTCAGGTCTCCGGCCTAGTTCAAGCCTTTCCCTGTAACTGATGTATTTCAATAATTATTTTTCTGAAGATCTGACACTGTTCTTCAGCTCAGGTGCTCGCATCAAATAGACCTCTTAGAAGAGTAGGCTATGGGCATTTTTAAACATATCAGTTTTGGACTGTCAAGTAACTGAAGTTAGTTGTCAGATACAAGGCAAAAGCCACCGTAGTTACAAAAACAAGGGAGAGTTTCACTGGGATTTTATCAAACTGCACTCTTCCCAGATAGTCACAGAGTAAAATATACAACCTTCAGCTCTCCAGAGAAACTGAAATGGAGGCATCTCATACGCAAACCCAGACATCCTAGTTCCTCTTAGTATCACCATGCTCGTAAAATGCATTAATTGGGGTAGTCCAGACCACATTGCAACAATGTCTGGCATTCAGCCTTAAGTATGACAACAAATGATTTTATTAATTAGATGTACAGGTGACATTTCAGGGCACAACACTGCCCACTAACTCAGTAGCATTTTCATATATACATTACACATACATAATCAATATAAACAGTATGGCTATTATCCCCAATTTGACCCATCTCCATGTAAGATTCTACCAATTAATATTGAAAAAGGGAAAGTGGGAAAAAAATTCTATTTAACAGAATTAAAATGAACAACACATTTTGGGGAAAAAAATTATCCTGTTAACTCCAAACAGCAACATCAAAAGAACAGTAAGGAAGAGAGATTCAAACCCTGGAAGTCCATGGTGAATTATTAATTCAACTACAGGAAAATTCAGCCACAGTATCAGCAGCTGCAAGCCTGGAAGCATAACTGGAAGCAAAGTCAACAACAGCTCAAGAAATGCTGCTTCAGGTTATTCTTTCTACACCTACGCCTGCTTTTGGGCTCAACTCCCCTCTTTGCTCTCGATGCCTGCTTTCTTGGCATCTTTAGTGTCTTCAGTACATTGCCCTCCTTCCCCCACTAACTTCTCTTTAACAGGCGCATGCTGCAGCAGCTCAGAGCAAGGAGAAAGCCTCCCTGCTTCTTGCTCCTCTTCCATCGCTACCGGGGACCTTGCCGCCCAAGAGGAATGACCACACAACACTCCCCAAGCCATACAACAAGGCCAAATCCTTCCCAACTGTCAGCCAAGGTAGTGATTCTCTTTTAATGGGTAGAAATTGAGTCAGGGTCATATCCAGAGTAGAGACACCTCCCTAACACCAGCCAAGCTTCTCCTGCCAAATTCAAGCAGAACGAACTCTTCAAAACTCTGTGGGTAAATCACTGCAAGATGAGGAACAAAAAATTTTCCCAAATCCCTCTGAAATGGTAGCTGACACTGCCCAAAAGCATTCAGCCTGAGGGAGTCACAGTATTTAGAAAATTTCTGCCGAAGTGGCTGAAATAAGCAACATTTAAGACCCTGTTTTCCTTTTGTTCAGTGTGGATGTCTACAATGGTAGGGAGGCTCAGCTTTCATCAATGGGCAGGAAGAGCTTCTCCTGCAGAATATTCTTTGCGCTTCATTTTTTTCACCTCACTCTGTTCAAGGACTAACATGTTTGATATCACAAAGCCAACTGGAATTTGACAAAGCAGGAAAGCCTGGTACTTACTTTAATCCATAAAAATGAAATTAGGGTAGGTATAATTTTACACTCTTAAGGAATACGGACTGAAAATGGGGACTTGCTTCCCCCACACACATGTAAGTTACATGCATTTCCTTTTAGTAAGCAATTTCATTTGAAACATTTCAAGAAAAATAAACCCAAGCAGCAGTACAACCTAAGAACATACAACAGTAAAACTTCAGAATACCAGTTTTACCAGTATTTCTTTGGAAGCTGGTCACAAACCATAACTAGACCACATTATTCATCAGTTTTTAACAACACGGAATATACAAATATAAACCTGAATAACCTAAGAAAATGTTTGAATAATATTCATGGGTGTATTACAGCCTCCAAGGCAACAACAATGCCAGTTTAGTTTGAACTCTTCACTTAAGTAGAAGCTAACACATTTTAATCATTATGAGCAAATGAGAACTAATCTCTTCAGGAAAATAACTGAGGTACTAATGCAATAGTCAGATCAAATACATAATTTAAGCCACTGACTCTAATTATGTTTTTTAACTGCTGCATTTAATCTGCCCCGAGGCAGGCAGTAAATTGTAACTCAAAAACACTGTCATTTTTAGACAGCAAACATAACAGGTGCGCAAAATCTTCCATGACATTTGTACATATTTTATACATCCATGATAAAAATATAGCACCCACGATTCAGCAAATAAAAAACAGCATGCACTCAAATCAGTACTTTTAATAAGTCTGTTTTCTAGTAGAAAGAACTAATGTTACTTACTGCTATTTCTCTGCATGCAGACATAGAAATTCCAGTACCTTCTATTTGCTTTAAAGCATAATCTTTATCATCTTTCCTGTGAAAGAAGAAAAGAAGATTTTTTTAAAAATTGCACCATGAATTCAAAGTGAGTTCTTCACCACTAATTAATACAAATTCTGCATCTTATTTTCTTTTGATTCTTTACTAGTTTAATGTCTGGATACCCAGCTAAACCGTAAGCTAACCACACTACCTCGACAAAGCTAAAATATAAATTTGCTCTCACTACATAAATAGGGATTTTTATTTTTTTTTTTTTTTATTTTAAAATTCAATGATCAACACATCTTTCATTCCTTCTTTCTCTTATTAAGAGGAAAACAAAGCAAATGTTTAGAGTACATACTAGAAATTGGTCTAGCTAGGGGTATATCTTCCATAAATGTACTACCCTGGGACAATAGCAAGGCTTCCCCATATTTTAATGAATTCTTGAGTAGCCCAGAAGCAACATCACAGTAACATCTTATCTTTTCTTTCCTCTAGGTCACAAAATGTATCCTAAAATTATGTTCCTACCAAACTAATAAAACTACCAAGATAAATAAAAAAAACCCCCAACCCTACAAGGTATCTGTGCAATCTGAAGAATCCAGAGAAATGTTTGTTCAACTTCAAACATGTATAACACTTAAAAACACCACCACTGCCCCGTACTCTAACCAATTGTGCACCTCACAGTCATAAACACAAGCCTACTAGTAAGTCCAGCTACCAAAAGCAAAATGAAGAAGAGATACACTGCAGCAAAAGACATTGAACTCTTGTCCACCATCAGCCTCAAAGAGCTCAAATTTTTAAGAGATGGAGTGTTTGTCCTTCCTACTTGTAGGCTGGTACCCACAGCACTCCTAGGCAACATGGCACTTAACAACAGGATTGCCTTCAGTATTTGGAGTGCTCCTATAGCCCCAAATCCTGGGTGACATAAGAATCCTTATTAATTTTTAATGAATCCAGTTTTCACAGCTGTGAAGAATCACCCTGAAAAAAATGCAACTCGAAAATCCTAAAGTCAAATAAAACAAAACTGTAGTTCAGCATTTAAAACACATGCACTTATTTCTTCAAGCTCACACTAAACATTTGCAAGGCTTTGAATTGCTGTATTCCTACCTGAAACAAACAATTTGCCCTATTCATCACTACCTTTTTAATGCCTCAAATTATCAGGTCCTGTCCAAGAGATTTTTCATGGGGTTCAAAGAAAACCCACTGTTAGCAATAACCTTTCAAAACAGAGAAGAGAGAAAAAGTGGAAGATTAACGGTCAAAATCTGAACACAGTTAATGAGGAGGAAAAATGAAACAGCAAGTGGGCGAGAGTAGATTTCAGTAAGAGGGCAATTACATATTTTCAGCAAGATAAAAGAGGGGAAAAGATAAAGGATCTGACACAAATAGGAAAAAAAGACTAGGGAGGACAATGACAGAAGGCTTTAAAAAGGTTCCGTGTAATAAAAACCTAAAACTTCCTTGCCTGGAAGAGAAATAACCAATGCTGAGGACAAATTTATACATGGCCAAAACAAGGTGGGAATAGGGAACAATACCTTAGAGGAAAACAAGTTGCATGAAGCCCGAAAACAAGAAACCACCATGATATTATGCACATAATTAAACTGTGCAACTCATGGTTACAGAATATTATAGGGATCAAAAGTACAAACGGATTTCAAAACAAATTACACAAATCTATGGTGCATAGGGGAGCTACGGACCACTCCATGAGCAGCTACTGAACATAACCCCAATCTGCTTTCCAGCACAGAGCCTTCCTATGCTGCTGACAGAAAAAGATACAGGGACATTCTCTCAGCTAAAAATCATTTCACCCTCTATCTGCCTCAGCTAGCAATGGCTCGCAGCCGTTACTGGATACAAATATGAAACAAAATGGATTGGACTAGAGGTTATTCTCATTGCCCTGCGTGCTTATCTACTTAGTTTTCAAGGTGTTCGGAGAGATCCTCATTTCACTGGAAGTGCTACCACACAACTGCTACTGTTACAAGCATCACCACCGACAGAACATGGAACAAAATGGGTCAGACTAAAGGTTATTCTCACTGCCCTGTTGCTTATCTGCTTAGACTTCAAGGTATTTAAAGAACTCAGTATAATGAGAAATGCTACCACACAACTTGTATTATTACAAAAATTTCTGGTAGTACCATCTACAATGAAGCCTGCCTTGCATTTAAGATTGTATGACTATTTTTAATTGATCAAATTTTTGCCAAATTAAGTCTGGACTAAAATTTTCCATACCAGATGGCAGATTTTCTCTGGAAATTTTTAGAAAAAAAAAAAGAATACTTCAGCTGTTTCCTAGAACAAAATGGGAACATATACAACTGAAAGTGTGTTCTTAACTCTTTTACAATCACTGCTTTAATGATGAAATTTGACAGGAGGGTTTGAGAACATACTCTCCTCAACACAACGGATGAAGTAAGAAGACTCTGAAAATTAATCTTCTCGCATGAAAAGGCAGTTAAAGAACCGAGATCCAGAGATCCCGTGACCAACCTTGCTTTGCCCTTACAGCAACCCAGGGCTGCGGGGAATTAACCACGCGCTCATTTGCTCTGCCCGGGTGCTGCCTGCAGGAACCGAGAGCAAGTGGACTCTGCCCTGTCCCCAACCGACCCAAGCCGTTTAAAGGAAATATAAGCATGGTAAAAAGAAGAAAGAGAAATCACAATTTAGGGATAAGGCACATTTTTAGTACCACACTACGCTCTCCTCCAGAACCTTAAAAAAAAAAAAATAACCAAAGACTTCCAAGACTTAAATTCTCTGAATTATGCACACACAGATGAAATACACAGTAATAAACCAATTCCTAACCCTCTCTAACATCTGCTCTACACTGAGGCTGGTAACACACCACGGTTACCCGTTACACTATTAGTACCAGCTTTTCCATTAACAGAGCAGGAAAATCCTATTTCTACCCTTGAGCCAAGCAAGATTTTCTTTATAAAACTTAGCATAATTCCTTGGGAGCCAAAAGAACTGGGGGAATAGTTTTTTAAAGGGAATAATATGAATTTACAAAAGCGTTATGAAGCCAAAAGAAAAGCCAGAGTGACCAAGGTTATTTTGCACAACTTCCAAAAATATTTTGCCAATAGTCTGTTTAGAATCATAACACAGCCCAAATGGTTTCCCCACAGTTTTGAATATGTGCAACTTCCTTCTCTGAAGATAAAGAGATGTTCAATGACAAGACAGGAAAAAGCAAACAACAAGGAAAAAAAAGGGGGGGAGCAGGAAAACTGTTCATAAACGTCTGTATAAACATTGTTACTTACAGCCAACTGTAAGTAACAAAATTGGCCACTTAGCAGCTTGTATTTTAAGGGCACAGTAAGACTCAAAGCATAATTCAACTAAATTTCTCCCTTCCAACAGAGAGGTCCTGTTGGGAAGACCTGTCCACTTAGCTGCCTGGGAATGAGACATTAACTTCAGCAGCTCCTCCACCTATCAGCAGGCTTAGAAAAAGCTGGTCGATCTGCAAACTTATTTTCATACCAATATGTTCATAGTTTCCTGCACTTAAGTAGGCTGGCGTCTTCGACACAGTAATACTCCCCATAGTAACAGGCAGTTGTGAGAGTGGTAAGAACAAGAAAATTCACTTTGTACATGGCTGCTGGAAACAGCTGTATTTATTGTAGTCACACACAAAGTACACACCCGTGTGTAAACACGTCATTTCCTGAGGGACAACAATAACATCAGAGGCATAAACTTGAAAAAAAAAAAAAAGGGTAGCTGCAACACCACTTCCAATGTACTTTAATGACACGGACAAATATATCGCAGTATCACCATAAAAGAGCATAACTACCTAGTTTCATTCTTACAGCTTGAATAAACTAAACCCGAAAATGCCACCTTTCAGAGAAATAAACTAGTAAGTATTATAACGTAGTTTCCAAATATTAATATCTTTAAGTTCTACTGAATTTGGAAGTATAATGGCACCATAAGAAACATTCAGTTTGTCTGGGGAGGGAGGGAAAAATCAAAAGCAGTAGGAACAGATGCCTGCTGGATGTGAGCACATTGCAAAGCTTTAGTATTAAAATGCCTCGTATTTCTACCCTTTATTTAGGATACTTTAAGCATAAATATTTTCAGCAAGTGGGAGAAAATACCCTACACATGGAGAAAAAAGAGGCTTATTACTTAAAAGGCAGTTTAAAAAAATCAGTTCTGCTGTTATTTCATCTCATGTCACATCTTTTGTAGAAATGTATTGGCACAAGATTATAATATATCCTTTATTCAGATCACTAGGTCAGTTTAAAATCCAACTGAGTAATAAATATAGTAGAATGAAGTACTGAAGCCTTAAAATCAGTGGTCATAACTCTAAATTTACATTACTATTTTAAAAAGATCTCAAATTCAAAATTAACTGGTCACAATTTAGGAATAGTTTTGTCTTTAAAAACAAGGAAATATAAAACTTGACTGCAGTTAAACATCTGAGGGAAATAGGCTCTACTGTCTTACAACTACCACTGGGAACTGTAAATGCAGCATCTATCCTGTAGAAAACTCTAAGGAACCTGTTAATTGTTAATGGTTCTTATTCTCCAAAGAATACAAAAATCCTGATAATTAAGAGATAAACCCACCAATAAAACACATGAGTTTTTTTAATTCTACCCTTGAGAATTCCATTATCATCAATAGTAGTAAAAGTAACACATCCTGAGTCAGTACAACTGTCGCACTGCTGCTGGAGTGATTCAGGCTCAGCAGTACTAATTCAAAATTCTCTGAATACATTAAATACGGCATTTTGATTTTGCTAGTCGAAAAAAAAAAAATCTGTGCTGTAGAGCACCTTGGCTTTGAACAACTCACCTCAATGAATGCTGAGTAACTCCAACTGCTAAACTGTACAAACAGTTGCACATTTTCACTATTAACAGCAAAATACAGACAGGAGTTTTCACACGTGCTAGGGAGCCAGGTAAGGTAAAAATATACCAAACGCTCTATTACCTAACAGAACTTCAAAAAAGGAAACATATGAACTGGACATTTTATTCTAGTTTACTTGTAAGTATTAGAATAGTGTTCAACATCAAAGATTAAATTTAAACTACAAATGAAGATAAAGATAACATGGAGTTACACTGTGGTATCCAAGTTAGTTTTCCTTATCTCTTCTCCCTTAAGTGCTTTACTGAAATCGAGTATAGCAAATATACGACTTACTCCACGTGCAGATTTGAGATCTAAGGAAGAACTTACCAAAACACGCAGTAACAGGTTAGAATATGAAAATAAAACACCTACGAGCTCAAATTATAAGATTTTGGAGACTGACTTGGCATTTTCCACTTTGCAGCATCACCCCCTGCCTCCTCCCCCAAGTCATAGCAACGCTGGGCTTTGATTTTAAATAAACTAAAATCAGCCTGGTACATACATGACATTCAGTGAAGTCTACAGGAAGTAGTAATTCAGTACTTTGGGAGTATGTGAATACACAAACCAATTTTTGAACCTGAAAGATTTTATACATTTATACTAAATGCCAAAAGAACTGCTCTATACACAGCAAACACTTATATACACACTAAAACAATACACATTTTTTTAGAAAGTGCAGCAAGATGAGGGCAGACCAGTACTCATTCAAACGATGACTTGGATTAATATAATTACCGCTTTTTCCTCTTCCAACACCATATTTATGGCACCAAATAGCTTGCCAGAATAAGATATTTATACTAGGAGTTATATTTAATTTTTGCATCTTATATCTATTAACTACAAACCCAGAAAATCAGCATGGTGGAGAATCAAGTGACAAAGGACACAAAAGAGGTTGAGGCTCTCAGTGCCACCTTGGCATTGGTTTTCACATCACAGTCCACTTGCACAACTACCACATTCCCAAGGCTAGTGGCACAGTCCTGGTGAAAGCAAGTGGAGGAAAATCAGATTAGGGATGACTTCAACAAACTGGGCACACACACAAGTCCATGTGACCAGGTGGGCTGCATTCAAGGATGTTTAACTGAGCTGGCAAATGTCATTGCAAAGCCACTCTATCATCTGCAAAAGGTCATGCTGATCATGGCAGGTTCCTGACGACTAGAAAAGGGCAAATATCAGAACCCTCCTCAAGAAGGGATAAAAGGATCAATGATACTATTGGCTAATCAGCCAAACCACAGTCCTTGAAAGGTTATACAGCAAACCCTCCTGGGAAGCTATTTTCAAGCACATGAAGGAAAAGAAATGACTGGAAACACCTAGCAAGGATTTTCCAAGCACGAGTTGTGCCTTACCAACCTGACTGTCCTATAGGAGAGCACTGGCTCTGTGGACAATGGAACAGCACTAGATGTCACCTTGACCTTAGCAAAGCTTGTGACATGATCTCATAGTATACTCATAGCCAAATTAGAGAGAGAGCATGGACAGTTGAACTAAACAACAGATGAAAAATCAATTGGACTGCCAGACTTAATTGGTTATAATCAATGGTACAAATCCAACAGGCTGCCAGTTACCAGTGCACCCCTCAGGGGCAGATACCAGGGCCGATATAACATCTTCACTAACAAATAGACAATGGGACAGAGGGCGTCCTCAGCAAATCCACAGATGACACTACATTGGGGACAGTGGTCAATGCATTGAGGAACCGAGCTGCCATTCGGATGGATCTCAACAGGCAGGAAAAATGGGTAGACAAGAACGTCAGAAAGTTCAAAGACAAGTACAAAGACCCATCTCTAGTTTGGAATAACCCCATGCAACTGGACACACTGCCAAGTGGGTCAAAAGCAGCTTTACAGAGCTAGACCTGGGGTCCTGGTGGACAAGCAAACATAACACAGCGATGTGCCCCTGTGGCAAATGCAGCCAACCGAATCCTGGGCTGTATTAGAAAGGGTGTACCCAGCAAGTGGAAGGGGGCGATCATTCCCCTATATTCAGCACTAAACTACATCTGGGAGTTTCATGTTCAGTTTTAAGGCTTTCCAGTACAAGACAGACATACTGAGGAAGTCCAGCAGAGCACTACACGGAGTCTGAAGGACATGACACATTAAGGAGAGGCTGAGAGCACCAGGTTTGTTCTGCCTTCAGAGAAGGCTAAGAAGGGGTCCTATTGCTGCCTTCAGTTAGCTAATAGAGGGGTACAAGGAAGCAGTCAGACTCTTCTTGGAGGTGCCCAGCAAACAGATCAGAGGCAGCAGTCACAAGCCGCAGAAAGAGATTACTGTTTCTTCATTTGGATGGATTTAAAAACATTTTGAAAAATGAGGCAAGTCCTATAACGTGCATTAAACCTACAGAAAATAGGTTAAAATTAATTTCTCTATTATAAACTGCCTGCTACACAACCAAAGCATGACTATTTTTAAAAGTTCAGATTTATTCAAGCCCAGAGTATTTAAATGTATTTAAAACCAGCTTAAAGCTTATCCCATCATAGATTCTAGCTTGTTCCTTTCACAGAAGAAATCTGCCAAAAATCAGATAAAAACCCAGATTCTGTCATGAAAGCCTCTTATATATAAATAAATGAGAAAGGATCTTAATAATGCAACCCAGCCAGAAAAGCTGGGAGTCCAAGCTACTTTGTCGAGGATTTCAGCTCAAAAGAGTAGTTCACAACTATTCTTCCCTCCTTTATGAAGTTACCTGTGAAAACGTTCCAGGAACAGGTGAAGAGAATGAAGAAGAGTCAGTACTAGTTGATCCGCGGACAAGGATAAATACAGTTCATAAAACAGTGTGACTTATATATTTGTGCTGGCCACACCTTGCACCTTGCCTTGCACCTGTTCTAATGGGGCTGCCATCGTCAGTACGTGCTTTACAGTTTCACACACTTGTAACGCTGCTCACTCCCAAAGGGGAAATTTCAGACCGTTTCCATACTTCTACAGTACTAAGTGCTGTCTACCTCTCCGCTAATTTCAAACATGAGATACGCACGAAAAACTTGAATCAAAAAAATGCATGGAAGCATGTTTAAAAAGATACATAGTGAACAACTGTCTAGAATCAGCAGGAGCTGGATTGGTCGCCTGCCAACACTACGGCCCCATGGCCATCGCAGAGCTCTGGGCACAGCCAGGAGCAGAGCTGATCTAGCACCCAGGTTTTCAAGTGACCAGGGGCAGCGACTGGGAAGAGCGAGCAGGCAGCACACTCCCCTGCCAATATCACCAACCACCAAGGGAGTCAGTGCTGGTCTAGACCCTCACGGTAGCAGTAGAACCCCTGAGAAGCCACCGTCTTCTCCGGCAGGTACCATTTCCACAGGCACGTCCTCATTTCCATAGGTGTTGCTGACGTGCAGGGGCTGTCAAATGATATTGGTATGTAACTGTCATCAGGAAGACCGGCTACATCTTATCTTGTTTCATAGAGAGGATACGACAGACTAAAATAGAGTAAAACTAGTCTAAGGCAAGAAAACCCCACACCAAAACACCACGCATCACATCCTTTACCTCCTAACGTTCCTTTTCCTTTGCTTCTAAAGAGCACAAGAACAACTACAGGTGACCAACAGCAGAAATCCAGGACCCCAAATTTTAATTTCACCTTAAGATTGTAATTCTGGATAGCAGGTGAAGCAGAAACATGTTAGTAGGAAAGCACTGCTACATGCTCGCCCATCTTACTTTACTTCCTGAAGATCTGCTAGAGTTAACTGTCAAAGACAGCTGGATGGACCTTTCATATGATCCAGAGCAACCGTTTCTATTAATCAATACAGCCCTTAATTTTATAAAGTCATGTTGTAAATTACAGCTACATTGATCCAAGTTTCAATCAATGCACTGTATGATCACAGTAAGTTTTGGCGAGTCTTAGGAAGCATTTGCATACTCATATCATCAAATTTAAATTAATTGCAAAACTCAGAGAAGTTGACAGGAACTTTGTATTTAATTTTAATTACCCTGCTGTTCTCTCCTTTCCCTCTTTTTCTTCCAGAGAGGTAACAAAAACATATTACTATCTTAATGCTAGGCAGCAATTATCTTCAGGTTTGTCAATAATTTCTAGCTGAATTAAAATTTAATTTAAAGAAGGACTAAAAGAAAGATCACATTTAAATGTAAACACTAAACGACCTAGTAGATGAAAAAATTTAAAGACTTATCTCTAAGGTAACATTTTAACAAAGTTGCATAGTTAGGTTTTTTTTTTTTCCTTTTTAAGATATGTACACGATGTACAAAAAATGCAAACAGGTAAAAAAGCATATTCAGAAGCAGGGAAAAAAGCACCAGTTTGTGCTCTTTCTTGTCGCTATTAGCGCCCCCGTCCTCAGAAACATACATTTTATCCTGAAAGAAAGTAATGCTTCAACGTGACTAAGTCTTGCTAACACTTTAGTATACAATTTTTAGATGGTGTGCTTTAAGAAAACGACAAAACAAAACCTTTACAAAAGGATAGAAGAGTACAAGGAACACAGTTTGTGACTGAAGCACATTTCATGGAATCAGATCAATTTACAAGATGTCATGTGAAAATAAAAAGCCATATTACTCACCAAAACGTTAACACACAGAAATTATTGCATGGGAAGATGCAGTAACAGAACTGAATTTATTAAGGGTCTAACTCAGGCATTCATACTTTTTCCATCCCCAAAATACTTACAGGACATGGCATGATTGCTGTGCCAGACCAGCATCACTATTCTTACCAGATAGCAAGGCTTATGCTGAGAATATTTTCTACTTCAAAACAAATCCTTCAGCAATCAGACCTTTTCATGGGTAAAGAAAAGGTTATTTCCCACAGCTGGAGGAAAAACCATCAACAGCAAGCCAATAAACACTAGCACTTCTGAGACAGCTGATGTTATGTGGTGAATGGCAACTACTGATTCACTTCATTCCTTTTGTTCTTTGATTTTTTTTTAAATTAACACCTTTCACCACAATATGTAGTTTGGCAAGAAGTTCAAAGTGAGTAAATTCAATGATACACTGTACATGTAGTTCATCTGATCTAAGAATTTGCTGCTGTCAAAAGAAAAGCCTTTTCTTGACATCTCTGCTTTCCTGTTCCTAGCCAGAAAATCCCTCCCCCTGCACCAGCTCCGATCTGTGCCACGCTCCTCTATGACATGATTCACCTCCTGCATTCAGCAAGAAGTTATCCACTTCTTTTTTCCTGGGTTAACAAATTCTGTTAGTCTACAGTGGGATATGATGAATATCAAAACCAGCACCAAAATACGTGGTAAGAGCAAAAGAGAAGGAGGAGATGGGTAGAGGAAAGAAAGATGGAGAAGAAAAGCAAGATATCCCTCACTTCACTCCTCACTTTCTGGTGGTGGGGAAACCACAGGAAGTACAGTTGGCCATAAATTTTAAAAAATAGTAATAAAAAAATTAAAACAAACCCCCCCCCCCCACCCCCCTAGCCCTGCAATTAACTCCAGCACAGAAGTTCCACAGAAGCAAGAATCCCTGGGATTCAGTTAAGTATCTTCCCCTCTCTTTTCCCACAAAATTATCATTTGACTGCCAGCCTAGAAACGAAATCTTTAAACCGTACAATTATGAAGATCATTCCTATGAGAAGAGTAGTTACCAACAGCAGTGCTTTCAGAAATTCTACACTGATGGGCAGCAATGCCTCACTCTAGACTCAAAGCTCTGATCTGCTTTATTAAAGCACACAGCAGTCTTACCAATATTTCATATAAAGTAATACACGAGGTACATATGCAAATTCTCTACAAAGGAAAAGATTGCTGTATTTCATTTGCACTTTCCTTCTTCTCTCAGATTGCTCTTAAGTCACTTCAGTATTCGTACCACTTCAGAAATCAGAAGCTGCATAAAGATAGCGCAAGGCTTCAAAGCATCTGTTCTGGAAAGCAAACAAGAAGCAGGATTAAAGCACTGGTCTAGACTTCAGAAAAGCATAAATTCATTAACCTGTATTTTTCATGTGTTTTTCTTCAGTAGTCAAATTTTTGAAACTATTTGGTTTACAAGGAAGAAACAACGTATTTGCTGCTTTAAAAAAAACTGTAATGAGCAGAAGCCTTTAAGTCATTAACTTGCCTAACAGTCACAAAGATACTACTGTAGGAGCTACAGGTTCACAGATCATATTTTTATTTAATAGCCCTTAACAGATTTATCTTTCATAAACGTATCCAGTCACTGAACAACTGTGTCCTGTCTTCCCAATGACACTCAGGATTTGAGACTCTCCTTGTCCCTCACTCTCACAGATACAGAAGAGTCCTTGTCTACGGGAACGACTGAAGTTTTCATACAGACACTGCTCCACATTTCTCAGTATCCTTGTTGGCCGTCCTTAGGTCTATTATACCCTGCCTGGGATGAAGGAATTAGAAGCGCCTACAATACTGAAAACAGGATTTACAGCAACAATGACACCGTGCTTTGTGCTCTGCTCTATTGCTAGTAAGTCCTGTGATTCTCTCTGCTTTTTAACAATCACTTGCACCGAGCTGGCACTTTCACAAAACTGTCATTATAAACTCTAAAATCTTTTTATTAAGTAATAACAATTGCAGAGGCTACCATTGTGTGAGTAAAGAAAGGACCACTTTCCCATATGTATCACTTCACATCAATGAGTATGATACATTATTGGAGAAGGACTTTGTGATATTGAGGGCCAAGCCTTCACAATCAGTCCTTGCCTTCACCATCCCAAGTAACTCTCTCATCAGCAAAGCTGTTTCCCAACTATTTAAGACAAGTGATTTCCAAACAAAACTTCTGAGCAGCACAGATTGCCAAGAGATACCAATAATAACCTCTCGCTATTAATTCACATCTAACTAGCTTCTCTATCCAGAGAAGGACCATCTCTACATTCAGCTTAAGTCTTTGGCAGGGGACTTCACAGAATGCCTTTTGGAAATCTAGACAGGTTACATCAACATCTATGTTAACTCTGTCAAAGGATTTTAATAGACTTAGGAGATGCTGAACATGTTTTATAAGGCTGTTGTGTCTTCACCTCATGTGTCCACTATCTCTGCTCTTGGTTCACCTTACTAGTTAGTAGTTACCACTCTTTCAAGAACTTCTTTGAAAAACTGATCTCATCACTGCCTCTTTCCAGCCTTCTATGACTGGGACAATTTAAAGCACTGGGTTATACTTTCTGGTGAGGAATTTGCTTATTTCATTCATGAACTCCTTCAGATGTATGAACACATCTCACCTTGACAACTGACTGCCCTTCCTTCAGTTTGTTCAAACAGCTCCTTCCCCAAACACTGCAATTTGAGACACATCCCCCGATGCATTCCTTCACCCCCAATTCTTTAAGTTCTTTCATAATGCACAGACAAAACCAAAGCTTTTCTCCTGCTGTCATTTCATCTTCTCTAAACACCCCTTCTATAGTTCAGTCATCGCCTAGTCCTACAGATAGCATTGTGCTACTGGTGCATCGGAAAAGGAGGGGAAAGGAAGATTAATTTCACATTCCCTTCTCAAGTAGTTTCCCAATGCTGGGGAGGGGTGGGGGGAGCTTGTGTGTGGTTTTGAGGGTTTATATGGGGGGGAAGGTTGCCAAGGGGGGCTGTCACACTACATTCCTACACTTAGCCTACCATCACTTACCTTCTTTTGTACATTCATCATTCACAGAAGACTTAATTTTTCAAAGAACATATTCTCACTCCCAAGGGCTTCCTTTATTCTACTATTTAACCATGTGAGACTTTTTTAATTGATGGTTTTACATTTTTTTTAATTGATGAGTGATACAGACTCACTGAGAGCCCAGACAAGCTTCAAAAATGGTTCCCAAGCAGCTTGCAACATTTCACCTTCTTGGCTCTCTTAGAAGCCTCCTCCCACCANTTTTTTTTTTTTTTAACTGAAGTGATACTTCGAGCAGATTTCTTAACCTTGTATAGATTCAGCATTCTCCAGGAACAAAGTACAAACCGTGTTTGTCACAGACCACCCTCAGTAGTGACAGTTTGAATTTGCTCATTCATCCCACTGCAGGGCAAGTCCCCAGTCGATTCTCCTCTTGTGGGTGCCCTGACTAGCTGTTTTCAGTAAGTAGCTACTCACTCTCCCAAAGTTGTGCCTTGGCATTCCTCCCTGACAGAGCATCCACCTAAACGAAATGAGGCTAACGAGCCGTTCATTGCTGTATTTTCTGCTTTGCAGCCTCTCTGATCTCACAGCACAGGCAAACTAGTCAGGCAGCTGGAAACGCAGTCCTAACGCTATAGAGTGTTCAGTTCTGCAATAGCTACTCTTTTTTGAGTCTTTCAGTATCCGACACTCATCTGGCAGAGTCAGATAAGCTTCCAGTTGAGCTTTTATAAAATTGCATTAACATAACAGTGAACGACACTGTTAGCACATTTACTTGTGAGAGGTTGTTTTCCTCAACCCTGCTTAAACACAATTGACGTTCACCCAAAAAGAGAGAATTTGAACTCCACGGCCGTTCAAGTGCAAAAGTTAGGTAAGATTCAAATTACACTCGGGGACAAATTTGCTGCCTTGCTGTCTTGGAAGTCCACCCAGGCAGAGCTTGCTCCAGTTGCTTTTGTTCCGCTCCATACCTTGCTAGTTCCGTGAGAACAACAGAGCTGATGAAACCTGACTTTCCAAGGCTTCGTTGTGGGACTATCCAGTGTCTGAATGCAAACTGTGATTGCAAGTACACCTGCAGCTAGGGCTCCCCGCACAGGGTAAGGCTGTTCAGCTCCCAGAAAACACACCTTGGCCAGAAACACAAGGTGGAATCAGGGGTGTGCTGCAATTCAGATCCCTTTGTATTCCAGGTTCTCAGCAGCACGTTATTATTCACGCAGACAGTAATGAATTGAGTCTTCTTTTTTAGTGCAACTCTCAAGAGTCCTTTATTCAAATGTCAACATCTTGTATGCAAGGTGTTACAAGCGTACAGCATAGAGCTTTCCCAGAAAAACAGGCAGATTGTTTCAGTGACCTTTAGTTGTGTTCTTCCCTGTTCGCAAAGCGTGCATTTTTTTCAAGACTAATTTTAATTTTGGATGTTTAGGCTATCATCTGTAGTTGAGAAAATCATTATGTTCTCTTGAACATTTTGTCCTTTAAAGAAAATATCTGCAACTTCAATCCTGGTTTATAGTTCTTTTCCTGCAAATTCTGAACTGACTGCACCATGTGTTTTGCCCTACTACCATTTAACACGCAAGGTAGTTAAGATGCAGTTGAATAGAAACTGCTGCCTAAACAGCAGTACCTTTTTGTTCAAGTATTGTATAAAATTTTACAAGGACTTTTTGGCATCCCGATCCTCATATGCCTAAGTCTGACTTTCACTAGGACATGCGAAACACATGCAATTGGGCAACATCAGTAGAATTCTCTGTAAAAAAGCAGAATATTAAATTGCCTCTCAGTACCTTTCCTATATAAGCTACTAAAGACTTCATATGCTTCCATACAAAATTCAATGTATTTATTCAAATCGCTGTTTCTCAAATGGGAAGCCTACAATACACGAAAGACAGCAACTAGTTCGCAAGTGGCCTTGTACTTAACAAAAAATTGTAGCTATGAATAAAGCTATGCTGTAATCCCAAATGTGCTATTATGGGGGCTTGACAAGGTCTCAGAAAGCATTTGTTGAGCCTTGGAGGAGACAAGAGAGAACAGCAGGCTAGCCAGCCAGAACACAAAACCCTCCTGCATGGTTATCAGCCTGCATGTAGCAGTAACATGCAGCATTACTTGCCAAGCTTGCAAAGAAAAGATGGGGGGCGGCAGGGGGGGAGAGGAGCGTAAGCGTTAGAGCACTGGCAGGATGAAGTCTGAAGCCTTATTCCCATCCATTCACGCAAGATGGACTTCTCTACTCTAAACTCAGGATTGCTTTACAGTGGAAGGAAACCTGAAAGAAAGAAAACCTTTTATTAGCAGCGAAGTTCAGTAGCTTGATGCTCCTGCCTTCACTTCATTACTTTACTTGAACAAACTTAGATAAATTTTGTCTGTATTGAACCTTAAAGAGCATTTCCAAGACTTAAATCAACAGAGGAGGCTGAACAGATTACCATCATCTACATAAAGTCAGAAACCACAATTCTGAGTATTTTATGACATTACAAAACAAACTGCTGGCTTACTTTGTTAATACTTTAAACAAGCATAAAAGAGAGAGTCAATTATATATTGATTAAACAGGTTTACTCGGTTACCAAATGAGAATTTTGAATGAGATTTGACATCCCTTTAGCATGGGCCTTTTGTCATATTTCAAATGTTTAAGACCTGGCCATTCCTCTTCCCTCAACACACGCCCAGAAAGAACAACATTTTTACCTCAAATAATTTCAGCTGATCAAATATAAGATTCTTCATATGAGGCAGCAGACTGGCAGAAGACACGCAGATTGTAACTTCTGCACAACACGTTATTTACCTCACCCTAGGACAGAGCTCTAGCTGCAAGTATACCTCCAGTCTGAATTTGCATTTAGACAGTGGATAATTCCACAATAAAGCAAGAGCCTTGGGGTGAGGGGAAAAGAAAAAAAAAAAAAAAAAAGAGGTTTTAAA
>VYXH01005807.1:446120-456133 GCA_013397275.1 Burhinus bistriatus | reverse complement strand
AAAAAAAAAAAAAATCAGGTTTCATAAACACCATTACTCACACAACTACTGTGCAAGCTACAAAAAGTTGCAACCAGAACTAGTGCAGCCTGTGTGACTTTAAGACAGCAAGGCTGCAAGTCCATCTTCAACTTTCCAGTACCTCAAAAGCAGCTAGTACCTTCAGATCTTTTTATACAAGGACTCTGTACAGCTACAGAATTCTTTGGGTTTTAACAGTTTCAGAAATATAAAGGTTATAAGTATGTGTAGCTATAAAATTAATATTCTTTCCCCCCTCCTTAAGACATTTCTGATGGTTTTGCAGAATTATTTGAAAACTGTATTTTCCACAGAACAGTTATCACATGCAGCAACCACAAATAATACTGTTTAAAATCCGCAAAAAGACTAAGGAATACATCTGGATATTCATTGACTACAGGTTATTCTTTTAGAACCTGCACTGGCCAGCAAAGTTCCTGCAGAAGCATGAAAGGTTTTAGAGCCTCACCACACTCACCCTTAAAAGCAAGGGAGACACAACCACCATCACCTCTTCCCTCTTGAGGTTTTTCTTGTTGCTGTTTTTTGGGGGTTTTTGTTTGGTTGGTTTTGTTTTGTTTTTAATAAAACCACCACACTATCAGATATGAAGAAAGCTTTCTCAAAATCTGCTTTCAACCTGTTCACTAAGAAACTGCTACTGCAGTGCAAATTACCTGCACTGTGTGTACTTACCACTTACTTGCTTATCTACCTGAACTTTTGTTTTGTAAGTACTTTTCTTTAAATGCATAAAATTAGATTAATCCTTTGATGCTACTATTTTATTCCCACTCTCAGACGTAAGGGGCTCCTTCCACGACAGGTGTAGGGTTTTTCCATCATTTCTATTGGGATTCTCAAAACTCAGTGCTGGAAACAAGCACTGCAAGATCTGTCCTGGTTCATGAGACCTCCAGGACCCAGTGTCATGACTCCCCTCTCCCTCCCTGCTCGTTCCCCGAGACAGAAACCCGGTGCTACTCTACACTGATCACTGATTTTGGCCCTAGGAAAGTTTCCAACTCCGTACTTCTTCTCTTCCTCTCCCTGTCTCTAGACTGTTAACACCAAGAAGAATCCACTCTCATAGTCCGCACCTAGTCTAGCTGTACAAATGGGTGCTTTCTCCTGCAGATACTATGCCCAAGCTCTGGGCTCCTGAACCCTGCAGAGCCTTCCAGCCACCTCTACTTCTTCTCCCACCTTCCCCTGAAGAACAGTTTAGCTCCAGGTTCACCCCCTCTTCCTTAACAATGCACAGCCCAGAGTATCCACCACTTTTTTCAGTGCACTCAACTGCACATATTCTGCACCGCCGCCCCAGAAGCAAGCAGCGCAGTACGTTTTCTAGCATGCCAAAAGATGTCTTGATATCCATGAATAGCTCATGTTTGTCTTTCACCTCTGCCACTGACATCACCCCCAAGTCCACTCTTTTCGGGCGCTGATGATGACTGTATGCAGCCTTCTTGTGGGTGGGCAAGGAAATGGAGCAGTCTCTTCTGCCCCGAAGTTCCTTCTGAAGTTTTCAGAAGTTCGTGAACATAAACAGGATACAAAATCACAAAGGAATCATTCTTCAAGGTGACTGGAAAATGCAACATGATAGTATATTGCGATAGTTCATCAAAAAAGCTCTTGCTTACTGAAAAGTACATGCGTGAGAGCCCATTTTTAGCACATACAAGAGGGGACAATTAAATCCACACAAACTGAAGTACCAACTCTCCCCTACAGTTTGTTTTCAGTCTTGACATTCTGTAGTCATTCATGTTTGCCAGCCATTTCCATTTTATTCTTTTCATACCCAGTTACATATTAGCATAATGTGTGCAAGAACTAGGATGGCATTAGGCTTGACACCAGAAATTAGGAGTTTTCTTATGTATGTAGGAGTCTAGAGGGGAAAGGACTATTTGGGAAACTTCAATTGTCTGTCTGTAACCAATGCCACAACACCACTTTTGTTTTAAAAAATTTATTTTTTTTAACCACTCTCCAAACAGAACTCACTACCAGACTGTTCAGTTATTTACGTGCCTCCTCTACCCACCCCCAATCAGCACACTCTGTATGAGCACCACTGTGACAAATAACTATCACACTCTGCTGCTTCCAAGGCAGCCACGAAAGGAAGCTAGAGAAGTCCTCCTATCACTCATACTAGAAACTCTTGTAGGAAAATTCAGATTAACATCACACTTCGAGATGAAAGGATTATCTGCCGGAATTAAGAATCAGATCCAAGTTTGAAAGACAGGCTCTACGGCAAAAATACAGACTAGGGAAACATTTTATTCTAAGATGAAAAAACAGCATTCCAGGCAAATGGTAAAGACTGAGGATAGCACTCATTTTGTCAGCACAGAACAAAGGAGATCTGTGAAGAGCACGAGGTGTCCCCTTTTGGGGCTCTAGCCCAGCACTCCAGTATTTCTGCTAAAAAAAAACCAAAAACATAGTGGTTGCCAATTGTTAGGACCTCATGATCCTGCTTTCCAGTTCTCACTAAATTAATTTTATGTTTAAATCCAAATAAAAGAAGATGAAAGGAGACTGTATGCTTCTAGAACTGGAGATGCACCTAACAGCGTTAACCACAGCAGAGGTGGGAATACACAGGTCCATACCAGCAGCCTGTGCGCTGCCTCACATGCTCAGTCCATCTAACCACAGCAGCCCAATCTCCATCCCACATAATCACAACTCCAAAATGATAAGGGTCTATACTAGAAAGAAAGAATCCTGTGCGCAAGAAAGCCATTAGGGAATAAAAAAGCCATTAGGAATAAAAAAAAAAGGGGGGGGGGGAATATTTTGTTTAGAAGATGCTGCTACCCAGATATTTGCAACTGATTAGATTGATTAGATGATTAGGGGGCTGGAACATCTTTCTTATGAGGAAAGGCTGAGGGACTTGGGTCTTTTTAGTCTAGAGAAAAGAAGACTGAGGGGGGCACGTCATCAATGCTTGTAAATACTTAAATGGAGGGTGCCGGGAGGATGGGACCAGTCTTTTTGCAGTGGTGCCCAGTGATAGGACAAGAGGTAATGGGCACAAACCTGAACAGAGGAAGTTCCACCTGAACATGAGGAGGAACGTCTTTCCTTTGAGGGTGGCAGAGCACTGGAACAGGCTGCCCAGAGAGGTGGTGGAGTCTCCGACTCTGGAGACATTCCAAACCCGCCTGGACGCCATCCTGTGCAACCTGCTGTAGGTGCACCTGCTCTGGTAGGGGGGTTGGACTAGATCTCCAGAGGTCCCTTCCAACGCCAGTGATTCTGTAACTGATGTCCTGCTTGTCATTGTCCCACTACCTGTGTATGGAAAATTATTTTGGTGGAAGATGGAAGCATCTCAGTATTAACTAGCTATTCAGAATTATCTGCTTCTATTGCCATTTCAGGCACACAAACGAACAGCTTATAAGTCAGTACATTCAATAGAGAGATTTTTTATAACCATTTTGATACTCACAGTGGCACAACAATCACCTTTTAACGTCAAAATGGGCACATCTGAGCTGTAACTTGGAGGTCTTGTGAAGAACGTATCACACACGTTGGCTGTTGTTGCACACTGTTGGAGTACAACCTCACCAAACACAAATCCAAGCCACTGTACCTTCGTTATGTTTCTACTGTAGTTTCCAAATTTCAGCATAACTGAAAGAATCTGTTCTTAAGAAAGAAGAGATTTTTCACAATTTCTGCTACAGCAGTCTGCAAATTACAGCTCTTCCAATTCCAATGTTAATAAAGGACATTTCTGTTGCTTTGTGGTATCAAAGAATACCCAAGAGCTAGTGACCATATTACCTCACCATCATTTGGCTGAAAGCAGCATTCTCTGATGGCATGCACCTTCTCTACAATCAGCACCCTCAAAAATTATCTCCTATTCCCTATGAGAAACCAAGCACAGTAGTACATCCCCCCATTATTTACATATATTGTTCTAATTTATCAATCCAGAATAAAAGCAGATACAGATCTTTGGTGTTTTGCAACACTATTCTCACAGTCCTCTCTGCGCTTGTTAAAGGCTTTAGGCAGGAATGAAACACTAACTCACAGCTACACCAGCTCCACCTTTGCTGCTGGCTATGAAAATAAATCAACACATCAGTGACAAGACAACAAAAGATCACACCAAATAAAGTCCAAGAGCCACAGAAGGAGTCTCTCAACGGCATGACCTTAAAAACCTATAAAGCTTGGAGCCACCTAGCAAGGTGAGAAGGGAAGGAAGCAGATGGGAAGAACAGTTATATGAGTGGTTTACCAGAACAACTGAAGAGCACAAGACTTCATGCAATACATCATGCATACCTCATTATGCAGATAGTTTAATTAGGAACTTTCTAACTACTGTGGCAATGGCTCCAAAAGAGACTCAGGGCATATATTTTAGCAAGATAATACCACATATTACATACATAAATAAAGTCTGTGGCATTTAGGAATTCCACGCTATTGTTCACAGGAGTAACAAGCCAAAGGCTTGCGTGCCAATGCAGCAGCTCTCACTGCCTGCTTGTAATCTGCACCAACTGCTTCGGTTCCAAAGAGTTAAAAGCAACACAGATGAACATTCAGCCAAAAAAAAAGCCCCTCATGCTAAAACTGAGACGCAACAAGAATTGTTTGGAAGTTTATAGTGAAAACTAACAGCATGAACTTCATCATACAACTCCTGCAAAGGCTCGGTACAGAATGAGTCAAGAAGTTTTAAGTCCAGATCCGTTGTTTCACTTCTTGCCAAGTAAAATTTCTCACTGGACTCACTACCTCTATTTGTGGCACTCCCAAACTCAATGCACCTCTCACTAAAAAAGTTTTATAGAAACATTGACAAAATAAGTGATCTATGATCTAAAGTAACTTAATCAATACATACGCATAAACACAGGAAAACTGGAACTAATCTGGTATCAACCTTATGAAGGGTCAAGTGTTTAAATAAAGAGAAACCCAAAGTAAACAAAGGTGGGCTCTTCTGCATGCACTGCAGAGCTTGCTCTGCTCTCTAACAGAGCAGCCTGACTTCTAGAGCATGAGAGCATCCAACTCTTTACAGCGGTTAAGTCAGAAGTGACTTTCTTGCTAACGTTACTGAAGGGACACAAAGCTCTTCACTGATCTTATTCCTTTGACAACAGGTTAAGCAGTTTATCTACATTCCATTAAAATATTACCTTGTAGTTCACCAAAAGGATTCCATGTCCCCCTCTTTAAATATTATGAAACGTAAAAGATGTCGATGCTGTTCACACTACCCAAACTATTCATTATTTTACTTAACTTAAACACGTTCTGCCTTCTCTTTTTTTTTTTTCCCCAAAGGGTAATACTCTCAATGTCTTCAGTTTCTCTTTACACAAAAGTTTTTGAGAGAGAATCACCATCATCCTTGCAATCACTCTTTTACTAGTAAGTAGAAACTATGACATACCCTATTAGAGATTAAGCAAACCAGTATTTTACTGAACATCCACTAGTTTTGCACCATTCTCTTTCTTATACGATGCATACAGACCCTCAAGGAAAAAAGTGGATATAGATTTGATTGTTTGAAGGGTGCAAGGAAGTCCAGCACATAAACGTATTTTCATTGTTTCAATATGTCCCAATGAAAGAATCTGTCCCTCCATCTACAGCAGTATTTCCAACACAGAACTATAATAGCTGAAATTAAAAAAATTTCCAGCTGCACTTGTGTTTGGGACCTCCATCACCTTTTGCAGTTTCTGGGAGTGACTAGGAGAGCACCAGCTTGCTGACTGTTGGCTCCCCATCAACAGAATCTCACCACATGAAGCCTCTTTCTGAGACATTAAAAAAAGATTCCAATAAAGCACAAGGAGATGTTACTATAGCTTGAGGTCTTCAATTATATCATTTTTTGCTGTTGTAATTAAAAAGTTAGATACTGCCTAACAGTGACATTCAATAGTTTCTTATTCTCATCCAAACCACATCCGATAAACAGGAAAAATGGACATTTGGAAACACTCCAGCTTGCCACTGAAACAGGCAGCCTTGCTCCACAGAATAGGCTTCTCTCTCTGAGTTCTGACTGTAGCTGTATCGTAAAAAGAGAAGGGCAAGGAGAGCGAACAAAAGAAAGCAGTGCAAGATCAGTCCCACTGAAACTGGGTACCAGTCAGGCATTAGCACACGACCAGCACACGCTGCCAGCACAGGCAGCCCAGCCCGGCAGCTCCAGCGGCCAGGCTTGCACACTCATGTCCTGCCACCTCAGTCTGCCCATACCTGGCGCTCACTATCTAATGAGCTTTGAAGGAGTCTGATCCAATCAATTAAAAAATAAAAATTAAAAATATCAAATCTCTATGTCAGTCCAACAACCTAAAACCTGCTGGCATATTTTCCAAGCCTGGCATAAGTCAAATAGGTAGGTTTAATATCTGGGCTGAGCAACATTCCTGAGGGAGCACCCATACGGCACGCAAAGCAGCTTTTATGCAGGAAATAACTGACATTTTCTGGGGGAAAAAAAAAAAGTAAACTATCCTACTACCACTAGAGACAAGCAACAGTTTCTTTATCTGAAGACTAATGTTCAACATGCCGTGTCCGCATTCCCTTCCCGGTATCTGCCATTAGAGTCAACGGCCTTCCTGTACACCTTTCTGCTTAAAAATAAACCCCATCAATTCACATAAGAGTTTGTCTAAGCAGGTTTTAGAGCCCACTACAGGTACTGCACTGATGAAAAAAAGACAGTACCATTCAATAAAAAGCCAGGAAGATTTTTTTCAACCACAGAGACCACAAACTGAAAAATAACAGGGATTAAAATAAAAGCTTGAGAACAGAATGCAATTTTGCTGCAGGCAGCGCACCAGGCAGAGCTCAGCTGCGAGGTCTGACATTGTTACTCAGCTGATTTGATGCTCAGGTGGGTAAAGTTTGGCAGTGACTATGGACGAAAACCTCTCCATGGAGTGGTATCTGGTGATCCTCTAAGACAGACCAGTCAAGACCCCAAACCTTACCTTGTGCCAAAGGGCATCACAGGGCTGGACTGGCTTTTTTGTTGGAGCAGGGCATGAAATCCAGGTTACGCCCTCAGCAGGTCACTAAAGCACATACTACCAAACACCTCTTTCACTCACTAGAAGGGTTCTCACTCCATCAAGATTGCTATATGACTGTCCCCCAAAATGTTCCCGTGTAGTTTTAATGACATACATTTAACTTCTACAATTAGGACACACAGCTGCTATCTAGTTTTGAATTGCCATACTGCACCTCAGAAGCAGCTGTAAGAGCAATCCAAAAAAAAAAAAAAAAAGGGGGGGGGAAGATTGCAGTCATACTTAAGACACTAGCTCCTACTACTCTTAAACTAGATTTTTATCACCAAGGGCTTTTGAATATACATTTTCAAACTGAATTATTAAAGTTTAGTTCTTTTCTGTGTTTCCTCTATTCATTAGACATCCGTACATAGAAAGTGATGTCACTTAACAAAAAGCTGCCCTAATATTTTTAACAAAATATTTGCAGCCCTGCAGCCTATTCTTCAAAGTACTCTAAAAATCATGATGTATCTTAATAGACTAAAAAGACTTGTGCTATTTAAATTAAGAATTAGGATCATGTAACAAAGTTTGCTTTAAACTTGTAAGTTCAAGGGAAAAATTTATTAAAATTAACTAAAAGATAGCAAACAACTCCCTAGGTAAAGAAAGTTCAAGCTGTATGAATAATACAAACAAAAAGCAGACGATTCATCCATCAGTGTGTACCATTTGGGGAATATTGACACAACGTAAGAATATTTTTTTCAATATTTGCATATAACAATATATAAACATTGAACTCTGTTTCATACACTCCCCACTGCAAGATAAAGCATCCATCCATACATTACCATAGCTTCAGGAAAACATAATGTTATGACACATTTGCTTTTGCCATCTGATTGATTCCTTTGGATAAAGGGATGTAAATGGAACCTTTAACTTCAATCCTAATTCTATCCACATAATTTAAGATCACATACGTACAAGTATACTATAAGCTACAAAAGCATCTATAGATGTTTATTTTCCATATTTTAGTGATTGCCAAAGGAGAATTACACAGCATATTTAAAAGAGAAAATTTTCAGAAATCTGGAAGAGAAATGGGAAGTACTAGGGAAAGGAGGCACTAAATGAACAATAAGGCAAAAAAAAAGGAGACAACATACATTGCTCACCCCCCCCCCTTTTTTTTTTTTTTCAAACTCTAATCAAATACCATACCTTGATTTCCCCCACCACCACCAAAAGGAGAAAGGATTTCAAATCATACACACTCAAGAACCAAGAGGAAATTCTACTTTAAAGCCACCTTTGAGTAACTATCCATTTTTAAAGCACACAATTCCATTTTTCTGAAATTTCTGAAAATGACAGTACCACCAGCAGCTCTAAACAGACTCTCCCAAACACCATCAAGCAGACTGATGACTTCACCAAAAATATGTTTGAATACGTTTCACCAGTGTCACACGCTGAATTCCCTACACGCTGCCGCAGTCCAACATGCTGAACAGCTGCAAAGAGCCTGACACGAACATTAGAAATGTAGTCATATCTTTCAGTACCTCAATGTATTTTTCACATTGCAGATCTCTCTATTGGCGCTGAAACCAGGGCTGGGTGTACTAGCAAAGTTAGTACCTGCATGTAAAGGAGTCTTGAGGCAATAGCTTATCACACTCACTACAGTTTATTCCCCTTCCCCTCCCAGAAAAAAAAAAAAAAAGAATTCAGGCAAGGTAAGAATTTCTCCTATGAACAGTTTGAAGGATCCAAATGTAAAATTTGAGAAGAAAAGTAGTTAGCTGACTCATACCACCAAACAAAATCCATGCTGAAGTAACTGTGACGCAATTAATACCAGCATATTTAAAACACGGACAAGATAAGGTGTGACCGGTCCCATTACAACCCTTCTGTAGGTAATGGCTAAAGCATTTCTAGAATTAAAGCTTATGTAAACAGAACCAGATCATGGTTCAGCCATAACTGACCACAGCCTGCTTTAAAAGTTTTTTATTTATGAAATGTAAAAATAATGCCCAGACTTTTAAAACACACGTTATTTGAACGACAACATACAGAGCACTACAGCGAGGAGACTGCAAGAGAAAGAATGGGTGTAATTTCAAATTTGGGACCTGTTACAAGAACAGCCCGAGCCTCTCTTGCTTCTTGTGCTCCCTACTTCCTATTGTTCTGCCGTTCCGCAAGTGATGCCATGTCATGGACGAGGGAAACCTAAATGACAGTTTGCCGGATCTTTCTTTAAAAAATTTATGCAAAGCGATTCGTTTACTCGGGTCTGTACCGAGAACCGGTCCCACATAAAGCTCTTTTAAGGGCACTCTAAAGCCCCGAAAGGGCCAGACGACTTCGGGTCCTGAAGCAGCCAGCAAGAATACCCAAAATGGTGACTACAAGTAATAAATCAGACAAAAAAGCGTTATTAAAAAAAAAGAATCAAACCCTGTTTGATCAAACCCTGTTCTACGAAGCTGATGACCGGGCTGAACGCTGTAAGTGGCTACTCATTTATTCACAATGAAACCCCGTTAAGCGTTTTCTTTAAGTACATCATTTTTTCTCCCAAGCCCACCCGTACCGAACCGGGGCTCCGGCACTGCGCCGAGGGGCTGCCAACGCTCCGATGAGCGACCTACGGGGACCCGAGCACAGCCCGGGCGGCAAAACGCGGGGTTTCACCGGGCGACGGCAGCAGCCGCGGCACCGAGAGCGGAGATAAGGCAGGGCGGGAGAAAGGGCGGCGGTAAGGCGGGNCGAAGAGGTCTTCCACCCGCTCGCGCTCCCCGGTCAGCTTCACCTTGAAGTCATAGTCCATCTTCAGCGCCCACCGCGCCGCCCCGAGCCGCCCCCGACCGCCGCGCACCCTGCCGCGCCCGGGCGGCAGCAGGAGGAGGAGGAGGA
>VYXH01005807.1:420595-445887 GCA_013397275.1 Burhinus bistriatus | reverse complement strand
CCGGCCGCGGGCGCGGCGGGCAGCCCACCACGTGGAAGGCGGCGGGCTGCGACCTCCGCGGGAGCCCCGCCCCTCGCCCGTCCCGGCATGCCTTGCGGGCGCTGCAGCACGCTGGGGGGTGTAGTACAGAAAGGAGAGAGGCGTGGGGACGCGGCGCAGTGCATGCCGGGAGTTGTAGTCTTCCCGCCTATAGGCACGCTGGGAGGTGTAGTCTTCCCCCGGCGGGGTGGCGCGCTGCCTGCCGGGAGCTGTAGTCCCTGGGCAGGGCCGGGAGCAGGCCGCGGCAGGGCTGGGGAGAGCGGCAGGGCGGGCACGACCCCTGGCCAGCGCCCGGGGCAGCTGCGGCAGCAGGGTCCAGCCTGGGCTAGCGGGCCCGGCAGAGGCCGTGTGTGCGGTTATTCCCTGGACTAGGCTTCTTCCTTCACCAGGTGCTGCCCAGATCAGTCCCCCCAGGCTGGGCAGCTGGAGCTGGGGCACGGGGCCTGCCATCAGCAGTCACCACAGGCTGCAGTTGTGTCATTATGGGGGCCGGTTATGGCGAATATTAGGGTCTCCAGCTTACTGCAGGCTGGCAAGGGCAGCCACAGTTGGTAATGGCTGCTCTGCTTGCCAGACCGCCATCACTGTAACTAAGACGATTCCACGCCCTTGGGTCAGACAGATCACAGAATCACAGGGGTTGGAAGGGACCTCTGGAGATCATCTAGTCCAACCCCCCTGCCAGAGCAGGGTCACTTAGATACAACAGATATTACAGACAGACACCCTCTCTGCGTGGCTGCAGAGACAAACCGGAACCACAGCGCCTGGTATTTAATGCAAAAGCTGTTAGGTTTAGCAAGGCCCTTGCATTCAACCCGTAACCGGGCACTTTCCGATTCCTCTCCTTGGCTAACAGCCGTAGTTACCAACCCAACACAAAGCCAGCTGGTCATTTTATAGAACAGAGAACTTGTAACTAAACCAAAGTTACAGGAATCTTTCTAATTACAGCCCAGCTTTTGGCATTTTTAGTAACCATTCACACACGCTTCACATTTCATCTCAAGAACGCAATGTGGGTAAGTAAGTGGGCGCTCAAATCCTTAACTTAGAAATAAAATATCATAGAATGTGGGGGGTCCTGAAAGAAGAAACATTTTGTGGAACCATCTAAAATCATCTCCATTTTAATTTACAAATATCCATTTTCATTTACTCATTAAGGTTGATTCCTGAAAATTGAGGATAGGGGTGTGCCAGCCTCCTGAGCTGGCATCGTGCAATCGGACTGATGTCGGATGCCCACAGTTGGACCTTCGCTATGTTGCTATGTAGTTGTTAGGGATATTATGTATGTTAGGTAAAGCAATTAGGCAGGTATTACAAAAAATATGCGCAATTGGTAGAAGCAGCAAAACTAAATTTTAAATGCCCAGCTACTCAACTAAATTATACAAGAATATTGCCCAGCACCTCACTACACCAATCAACCAGAAAGAGCTCAGGGCAGCCCAGCAGCCCATAAAGATCAAACAGTCTGGAAGATGCCCTCCACCTCATAAATTGACCCACCTCAGCCCAGAGCAGAGCAGCGCGACTCTGCCTTTGGGGACACCTGGCTATGGGGACTTCCAGGGACAGTGGGGACCACGCTTGCATGGCCAAACCCATCTGAATGTCAGCACCTCCTGCCAGCCGACAACCCTCAGGCCTGTCAGCAAGGGTGGGTGGGGGAAGTAGAAATAACCACTCTTCTGTAACTTTCTACTCTTCTTTCTATTACGAATCATTCTTTCACGGAGGCAATAAATATCCAAACTCCTTTACACAGATCCAATTATTGCATGGTAATTAATGGGTGAGTTTAGTCTGTCCTGACCTAAAACACTGCAGGATGCAGAGGAAGAACAATGTCTGCTTAGAAAGAAAAGAGGGCATGAATAAAAATAAGAATACAGAATCCAGACTCGTTTTCTGAGGACCTGTACTATGCTTTACATGTTTACATAAACCACTTGGAAAGAATTCCATACTTTGACAAATAAACTCTGAGAAGTCAAAACCACAATAGACATAACTTCTCTTTCAGACTTCGGTCCTTTTGTAACAGTGTTTACAAGTCTGCATTTCTGTGATGTTTCTTTCATTAGTTTTTCATAACATTTGGATTATATGCCTTCCAGATGCAGTGTAGCTGTAAATTTGCTGCTTCTTCACTCTGTTTTCACTTTAGGTACTTGTATTGTGGGCAACGTTCAATTTTACCAATTCACATGGATGGTGCCCAAGTCATGAGAGATTTGAAACAGAAAATATGCCTCAATCTTTTTAAAGATAAGAAATGAATACTGACATTTCAAGGTCAACTTTTAATTCTGTTTCATGGAAAGTTGCATACTTGTTGTGCTTTATTTTAAAAACCTGTCACAGTATAATATAATTTCAAGAAAAAGTTTAATTTGGGGGTCCATTGTTAAAAAGAAAGACACAACCAGGCCATGATCTGCTATTCTTGACTCTCAGGTCCCCACAGTGGCCCTTTTAATTGACAGGAATTCTTACCTCTTCTTATTTTGTATTCCCTCCCTTCGTGCTGTCACAGAAATCAATTTTAAAATATATGCTTACAAGTCCTGCTGAATTTGACTCTGGAGCTTTCCTCTTTTTCTTTTTTCCTCTAACATTCACGGCTTACTTTATAATATCCTTCTGTTCCAAGTTTGTGTTGTTTCTAATGTTTCCTGTACAGACACACTTTCGACATTTTTTGTTTGAAATCAGCACACCTGTGAAGAAAACTGGAGTTCTCCACAGGAAAGCGACTGTTACCATGTTAGCACCAATAATGTGCAGACGGTTGGAGACAATTGCCAAAGTGAGCCATGTCCTGAGAGGAAAGTAGTCAAGGAAGGTTCACATCATTAAACATCTCTGAATGTAGAGAAGGCAAAGCTTACAGCTGGGGAATGTACAACAAGCAACTTGCTCTGTGTTTTGCAGTCTTCGTAAAAAGAGAAAAAAATACAGAAAAGTATATCTTTAATGTTTTTGCTTTCTTAATCACGTCCTCATGCCATTAGAATATCCACTTGCTCCATTTATTAATTTGCCAAATTTGAACATATTTGTGCTTTTCAGAATATTTTTCATGTAAGAGTAGCTACCTGCTAAAAGTTTTCCATATCCCCAAAGGGACTTTCTTTAGCAGTGTGACTAAGGTGTTCCCAGCTTGTTACTGACTGAAAAAGGGCCAGTCCTGCTAAGTGCTATACATCTTCCACTTCTGTGTAGACCAGGGAAAGCTGAAGGCAAGACAGCAATGTGGGGTTTGTTTCTTTTCTGTGTGTAAAGAAAAACAAACCATCATAACTTGCACAGTTTGAGTATCTTCCAGAAACCTTGCAGTTGTTAATGTGCAGATGAGTGAGTTAGCTGAATAGTGGAAGCATTTAAGAATGCAGTTTACTTAAAGCAGGTAAGTAAAGTGCTGGTTTACATAAAGTTTTTTATGTAAAGCGATGTGGTGTTTTGTGGTGGGTTTTTTGGTTATTATTATTTTGCACTTAACTGTACTTTACTATAAAGTTGATCAACTACTGTAAAGTTCATCAGACTAGTGATGCCCTTGATCTAACAAGGTGTTCTAGATTCTGGCTGGAGTGCAAATTATTCACAAACATAAGCCAGTTCTTTGGATCCAGGTCCTGTACAGCAGAGAGCTGTGCTAGCATTCAGCGAAACATCTGTTTGCCAGACTCAGGACCACCTACAGCCTGACCGTTTTATGCTCCTGAAGAAGCCAGACCTTGAAAATTCAGCCTACGAACTCCTGGTTAGTTTTATTATTGAAAAGAGCCCCACCTGAGGGGAAATAAACCCTGATAATGAACATTATTTTATTATTTTATATTATTTCAGTAAACAGAAACATATTCTGGTTAGAAGGGACCTCTGGAGGTTATCTAGTTTAATATCCTTCTCAAAGCAGGGTACTACTAAATTCAGGTTGCTTGAGGCATTGTCCATAGAGGTCTTGAAAAGCTCTGTGGAGGGAGATTCCACAGCCTCCCTCAACCTGACTGTCCTCAGAGTGAAATTTTTTGTCCTTCCACCTACTCTGAACCTCCCTTCTTTCAAATTTATGATCACTGTCTCTCCTCCCACTGTGCACTTTGGTAAAAATCCTGGCTCTGTCTTCTCAGTACCTCCTTAGTACTGGTAGGCTGCGCATTCTCCCAGCTGAAGAAGCCCTGGTGCCCACAGCCTCCCTCACATGGCAAGTGCTCCAGCCCACCACCATCTCAGCTCTCAGCTGCACTCACTCCAGTTTATCAATCATTTTCAATATCAGTGTTGTTCTACTAGGAACCCCCAAACTGGGCATCATATTCCACATGCAGGCAAACAAGAGTCAAGTAAAGGGAAATAATCACTTCCCAATCACTTTCCGATAATACATTGTCTGTGCTCCTCTTGATACAGCCCAGGGTGCCATTAGCCTTCATGGCTGCCAGGGTGTGCACTCCTGGCTCCGGCTTAGCCAGGACCCTCCATCCTTTCCAGCAGAGACACTACCTAGTTGGTAAGCCCCGTTCAGTATCGTCCCAGTCAGCCCCAGATGGAGGACTTTGCACTTGTCCTCGTTGAACTTCGTGAAGTTCCTGATGGCCCATTCCTCCAGCCTGTCCAGGTTCCTCTCAAGCACGTCAACTCTATGTCACCACTTTGGTATCATCTGCACATACTAAGATCCAATTCTAAAAAAAATGATTAAGAGGTTCCTCCTTACTTATATCAAGTAATAAAACATAACAGAATAAAGTTACTTTCTAAAGAACCCAAATGACCTAACAAACAAACTAAAATCAGGGTTACAGATTTTATGTTCTTTTACAAAACTTTGTAATTGCCTGAGATTTGCTGCCCTCCATAGGCTATTTTGATTATCATTCCACGGATAGTATGTTATTGTGGAAAGCACGGCTACTGTGCAATAATAATAATAATATTCCAGGAAAGATCTACTGTTGTTATTTTTTAGGAACAACACAGCATAAAATAAACTAAGACCATACTTAGTTATAGTGTACTGTTGTGAAACATCAGTATGAGCAGGACATGAACACAAAATTCTGCATTGGAGGACAGGTCAGTGGAAAAATAAACTAATCCAGTATAAGCTTTGAATAAGGAAATATGGGCTCATTTATCTATCTAAAACATATTACAAACTTCTTCTGGGTGAGCAACCCATATGTGGACTTGATACCAGAGAAGTTGTTGTGTTTGACTGTGGAATAGTGATTACTAAAAACAGACTATGAGAAGAAAAGGTTTCCAAAATAGGACAAAAAATAATTGTGGGAAGAAACTCACTTTTCAAGGGATCCCAGGACTACTTTGTATACTTTGACTTTTACTAAGAAAGTAAAATTGATCTTCTGGAAGGACGTATTTTAATTGCTCCAGGCAAAGGAAATCATAATAGGATACTAATTATTCATACTGTGGCAAGGAACATGAGTAACAACAAGGATTCAATTTTTTGAATACAGCAAGCAGGAAGGAGTAGCCCGCGGCATGGCCTCAGCACTGTGTCCCCCCACTGTCAATTTGCCTCATGGAAACCATGTACTGGCACAAAAGGAGCATAAACTAACATGAAACCTAAACATAATGCTTCTGTAAGCTCTTTTTCTCAACCAGAATAAAGAAACCCTGGGGTGTGTAGTTGAAGTAGGGAGTGGAGGTATCTTCCCGGTCCTCAGGCCCAAGCCTTTCCTATCACCTCACTCATTAGTGATGGTTTGCCTGTGCATCAAGATGAGTTGCACAAAAAGTACCCAAACTTTGTTTATTTCTGCAAGCAAGTTTGAACAGAAGTATGAGCAGTTTGGATATTCTGCTCATAGGGATGAGGTGCTTTTACATAGTTAAAGCATTCTTCTCACGGAATCCTCTCATTTTGCTGACGCAAATACTTTTTGTAAGATGTGAAACGTGCTGCTCTGTCACAGCCTGCCAGCTTCCACCACGTGTTGAAACCATCTGCAGAAGCAACTCAGAGTTTGTGGATGTTATCAGCATTATCAGCGACTTGCATATGTGAAATTTGTAAAAGGCTTCACATCTTGTATGAAAAACTTTTAAGGCTCTGCAAATCGAAATGACTGAAATCCCAGCTTGACACACAACAGTTTCTGTGAGGGCACTGAGCAACTGATCGTTTTAGAAAAGGGAGAGGGGGGAGGTTTCTGCAGCAGGAAAGGTAAGCAGGAGAGGCAGAGAGACATGGAAAATGGGAGAAGTTACCCATCTAAAAAAGGAGAGAGCAGGGAAAATAAGTTATTATGATCTTACTTCTTATGTAATTTATGATTATGTACCAAACGAGTAACTGAAGCTGCAGTTTTATGCTGCTTTGGTAAAATATAATAATGGTCACTGGTATTACGAGGTTAACGATCTCGAGGCTGTTGTACAGCTGAGCAGCGATGTATTGTGAGACCCCCTTCGTGCAAGTTTCTCTACCTCTGCAGTCAGGGCTCCCACCCACCAGGGCGGGGACCCACCACGGCTCTGCTACCGGAACGCCGTACCGGGCACGACTTCCTCTACGCGTCTAAAGGGAAGGAGGGCTGCGGACAACGGCCAGTTCGGCAAAACAAAAAATAATCCCAACCTTTCCAGACGACGTACCGCAGCCCAGCCCGCCAGCTGCCCGGCGCCGCACGCACCGCCCAACGGCCGCCGCGCGCATGCGCGGGAGGGGCGGTGCCGGCGGCGGGCACCGCCCTCTGGCGCTCGGAACCTGCGCTGGCGGCTGCCGGCAGCCGCCCGGACCGCAATCGGGGCCGGAGCGCGCCGCTCGCACACTCAGGGGTCGGTTTCGTTCCAGCGTAGGCGGCGGTTGCTCTGGCAGCCGGGAGGGCAAGGGGAGCGCGGAGCGGGGCCGAGCCGGGCTGCTCCGCCCCGGTCGGCGCGGCGGACAGCAGGCAGGGACGGGCTCTCGGGTCTCGCCGTCTGCGCTCTCGGCAGGCTTCCCCCGGGCAGGCGGCGGCGTGGACGCCTCTCCGCTGCGTCGCAGCGGGTGATGCCGCTCCTCGGCGGGCAGGGGAAGCGGGGGCACGGGCAGCGCTGGAGGGAGTCGGTCCGGCCGGTGGCGGTTAGTGGCGGGGCCCGGCTGGGGAGTCTGGGGAGGAGAGAAACGGGAGGACATGGGCTGCCCTGCCCTGTTGTGATTGGTGGGTGGCCGCGAGCTGGCCAGGTGATTGGGTGGGAGCCATGTCAGTCACTCCGCTCAGCCTCCCCTCCCCCAGGCGTCTGGCAACAGGCGCTGTCTGTGGCGGTGGGGGCGGCCGGGCCGGGGGCTGCCTACCCCGCCGGGCACCCCGCGGCCCCCAGCCCCGGGGCGCAGAGCCCGGCCCGTGGCTTGCCTTGGGGGAGAGCCGGAGAGCGGCAGCCCGGTGCAGCGCTGGGATCTGCAGGCCCTGCTGCTGGCCTGGGGGCTGGGGGGAGGCGGACGGCCCCGGGCTTGGATCGCTTTGGGTGTCCTGCGGCCTGTTTTTTAATTACCTTCTTATTCTTCCTTTGTCTGTCTTTCTCCCTCCCCTCCTTCCCCAGGCTCTGTGGGGTTTTCTGGGTGTGGGGTTTTTTTTCTTTTTTTTCTTTTTTTTTTTTTTTTTTAAATTCAGTGAGATCATCTCGCCTGGAGGCTGCAATGTGACAGAAATGCTAAATAGCCCTGTCGCTCAGGGAGGCTTCTTCATCTAAACTCCGTACTCGTCTTGCTTGCAATCAGGTGGTAGTCTTTCAGAAATTGAATACCTAATTGAATTGCGGGTAGTAATTCATGGAAAGAGGCCAAAACCTAAAAGCACAAGGTATATGTATTGTTTAGGTAAAAGTGAATGTAAATCTTCGAGAATGGGATGGAATAACTATGAATTAAGAACTACAGGAGTTAGTCTTAGGTTGAAAATTCTAGAAAATGCAGATAAACTTGGCATGTGGCACCTGTTTCTTTGCAAAGGAAGAGTAATTCTGAGTCATAATTGGATTTCAATTTCAGTTTTTTACATCTTGGTAGTTAATACTCATAAACTTTTCAGTAGTCTGAAATATTTTATGTGCCAAAGTACTTCAATTTGTTATAGTTAATACCCTTCAACTTTTAATACTCTGAAACATTTTAAGTGCCAAAGAACTTAGTTTTGATGGCGTTTGATAATTATGGATAGTAGTTGTCACCCATGCAGTTATGTTAAACAGATGGGACAACCAAACACTTCACACTTCTTACTGTTTTGAAGTGAGTCATTTAAAGAGTGTGACTAATCATCCTACCATACAGTTGTCAACAAAACAGTAATTTTTTTTCTACCACCCACAAAATCTGAAGAGATTTCCAGATTCTCTGTGGATGAGAAGTGAAAAGTAAAGAACCTCTCTTTTGAACAACAGTTTAAATTTAGATTGAGGGGGACTACATGCGATGGACTTTTCATCTTAAGAATTTATGTCATTTTTTCTGTGCAGCAATATGGTGATATATCCAGGAAGTTATTTAACTTACTATGGTGACTGTTGGGCAAACAGTAACACCTTAGTTGTTTTAAGGCTTTCATCTAAATAGAAACCTTACATGAAACTGAATGAATTTTATCATCTGTCCTGTTTCCCCTCCTGCTTTATTTATCTCAAGTTGTAAGTCATCTGGGACAGAGGCACTTTAATATTCAGTGCAGTATGGATTGGTTATTTTCTTTCAGGTGATGGGTGTCATCAGGGTAATAGTAGTGCTGAGGGGGGAGGAATTACATTTGTTTTGAGGAAACCAGGGTAATAAGACAAAGAGCTGGCTGAGAAATTTGGTTTTAGAAATGTGATATGAGAAGTGACCTGATTTGAACATGGCCCTTGTGGGAAATGGAAGTCAGTGATCACCTACAGCTTGAGAGGCTGAGCCAAGAGGGTGACAGTAAATTTAAAACCCCCAAAAATATTATGGGAATGGAAAATGTGTTGAAGGGGAGATAATCAGATTTGATTTATTTTAAGTTAAGTGAGTTAAAGAGATAGGAAGTATTAAATATTTTGAAATGCAGTACTGGACACAGGAGGCAGATGAGTGTAAAGATTGATTGGGAAGAGGTGTTTGTGGGGTGGAAGAAGTAGCATATGGGGTGGAAAATGAGGAGACCAAGGATGCATCAGAGTGGATCCCACAAAGAACGTAAGAAAGGTATATTAAATGTATGCCAGCTTCTGCTGTTGGCAAATACATTTTCTGATTATTCGTATCTGTTGGCAGAATTGATAAGATTTACTCTTTATTGAATGTATGTCTAATAGTTAGTTGGTTTGGTCTGTTTCTTGTCTCATCACCTTTCCTGTGAAGACTAATTAGTGATCGGGAGTGTGCTGAGAATGCTGTTCTGTGTTTTCCCCATAATTAATACTTAAGTGACTTTGATATGTTGGTGAATTGACCAAAAAAAAAAAAAAATATTTATCCAGTAACTTTCTCTTCACACATAAGCAGAATGCTTGGCTTTTTTGGCCTCATGATTTCTTTACAGAAGCGATCTCTTTTTTCAGGTGTTTGCCTCAGCAGGTATTACAGATGGCTTTTGCTAAATGGAAAGCCCTATTGAAAGGATGACACTTCGCTTTCTCTTCTTTCAAACTGAATGTTGAAGAACAGGTTTTCTTTAGGATATAGGAAAGTTGGGGAGTGGTCTGAGAGCTGATTGGTTAGAACTCAGTCCTGGGCCAGAGAGAGCTGGTAAGAGCACGGAAATCAATAGAGATGCCTCTCTCTGATACTGGAAGGTTATTCACACCTTCTAATAGTGTGGTCCCACTGGTTAAATATTTGGGAAGTATTGAAGACCTGTGGGGAAAGTATAGCCCTTTCTCTTTTACACCAGTTTCCTGGAGACGGGTATCCTTTTCTTAGCTAATCCTTGGATTAGAGATCACAAGGAAAATATACCAGTAACGTCAGAATGTCGAAAGAGTCAGTTTGGTCAAATATGTATCCGTAGGTTTTCTGCTATGTGAGGGGTGGTACTGACTGAGATACTAATGTAGTCTTACCTGCTTATCAGTAAATATTTCAAGTGGAAGATAAGTCTTTAAAGCAGTAGCTGTAGTTGTCAGAAATCTACATTGGGTAATTTCAGTCCAATAATTAGAGAACAATGTTTTCAGTGACACTTTAGCTTTTAAAATACTTTTTACTTTTTAAAATACTCAGTGCTGCTGTTGTATTTTACTTGGGCAAAGGGAAGTAAAATTTATGTTATTCCTTTAATTTTCCCAAATATCCTTATTTAGCTAAAAAAAAAAAAATAAATCTGTCATTGCTCTTTTATTTTAAAGTTGCTGTACCAAGTGGTATATCCTTTCAGTGAGCAAAGGGGACTTCTAGCTATTTTTGAGCAAGCTAGAAGCAAAATACTTGCATAATAAACTACACTGTTGACTTGGCAAATAACATGGTGCTTGGTTCATCTTAATCATCTTTAGCTATTAATAAACTAATTTCATTGAAAATGCTGGGAACTCTTTACTGTAAATTAGATAAATTCTTACTGTAATTGCTGTGCAGTCTAACTTTCTGGTTTTGTTCAGGACAGCCTGGTATTATCATTATGGATCGCTCTCGGCACCGTGCAGGAAATGGCAATGAGCAGGCATCTTCACGAGAGCATAGTCACGGTGAAGATGAGAGACAGCGACAGCTGGAGCGCCTCAGTAGGGAGGAGGCCTATTACCAGTTCATTAATGAACTCAATGAAGAAGACTACAGGTTAATGAGAGACCGCAACCTGCTTGGCACGCCTGGTAAGATGTGGGTACCTTCAGTAGAAAAGTAATGTGAAGTAACTACTGCTGTCAAGTAGCTTGACTTCTGTGGCTTTGTAGAAAGGAAAAAAAAAAACGCCTCTATTTCCATTCAAAATTAATGATATCCAGTAAAAATTAACAACTTAGATTTTTAGTGCAGCTTTTGTACCTATTTAACTCCTTCAAATGCAATATCTTTGTATACAGGTAATATCCAAACCCAAATAATTAACATCTGGTACGCTAAAGTATATCTGTTGGCACATGGCAATTTTGGGGGTCTGAGTTTTTGCTGGAAGTTGGCGTGCTCTTGATACAGATTCAGCATCTTTTTTTCTCCCACCCTAGTACCTACTTCCTCTGTTATCTGTGTACCTGCATTACAATCTAACACTAGTACTGTTTTCTTTTTGGTTTAATTAATTTTACCTTATTTCTGAAGATTTTTCTTCAAGATAGAAAATAACGTTATTTCTGCATGGCTGTGTTGAGCTAATAATAATGTCTTATCTAACAGCAGTATAAAAACTAAATTATTTCAGGGGAAATAACAGCAGAAGAGTTGCAGCAACGCTTGGAGGGGGCTAAGGAGCGTCTGGCATCACAGACAGATCTGGATAACAGAGAAGGTGAAGGTAGAACTGTTGGAGGTAAACATTCTTCATTCATGTATATAGATACACGTAGTATGTGATGCATAAATATTGTTCTATACAGATGTTTAAGAGAAAGGCTGATGGATTTCAGTACCAGCCATTTCAAGTCTTGTTTTTTCATTGTGCCTTTATGGATTGTTTTAAAAATAGGAGAGATTTCCTAATGATCTGAAAACAAACTTGAAATACTTCATGAAAACTGATTTATGTCAGCCACAAATTACTTTCTCCTCTTCTCCTGGTTTCCCTTTTCTAGTAAACTTAATAGCACAATAATAATTTTAATTCTTAAAAGGCTTTATCATGTATTAGAGAAGCTGGAACAGGAAAGAAGTTAAATGGGAAACAGGTAACCTCTCCACTGTTTTGTTGTTTTTGTTGTTTCATTTCCATTTGTTTTAATGGAGTGAGGCTTTTATTATGTGCATTGTCTGCCTTTACTTCCCCAGCAATATTGGCTTAACCATTCGGCCAATTGTAGTCAGATTTAGGAGAGGAATAGGCGACTCGGAAACAAAGATACCAAAGTTCTTGCAGGTTTCATGGAAGCAGGGAGGTGATGGAGTAGGGAGAGCTTAATCTGATCCCTTCAAGGAAAAACCTTCACTGTGATCATGACTATTGGCTTTCTTCATACATGGAGTTAGCATAACCACAACAATTGTATCTGTTCTTGAGCTTGTAGTTGGAGATTTGGGAATGGAGCTGTGAATATTGTAATAGGAAAAGAGTATATTTGCACAAAAGGAACAAATCTGTCAAAACCATGCATCATTTATTCTGCTGCTTATAGAAAACAATTTTTTAAACATTTGCCAGAAGAAGACAAATTCTGTCATACTTTTCTTTGCTTTATCAAAATTAATTGACTAGGATACCCTCAAATTCATAGCTTAAGCGAGGGATGGATATTGGACAAATATGACTAACTTTGGACTGCCTAAATCTGAACACTTTCTCAGAAGAGGCCATCTGGGCATATTAATTTGTCTGTGTATCTGCTGGTGAGACAAAAGTTCTGGATTGAACTGATGAGTTTTGCTGATGTTTTTACATACAGCATATTTTCAGCAAAATTACGTTAGCATAGCAAGGTAGCTGTCCTGCTAATGTAACGTTTCTGAAGTCAGGGCCCAGCAGAGGATTTGGAGTGCATTGTAGTACGCTAAGCATGCAGTTGTATGAATGTTTGCAATTCTTTGTTTCTCTCAGATTCTGATGTTCTTGGAGAAAATTCAAATGGGGACTCTTTGCTTGAATGGCTGAACACATTTCGTCGCACAGGAAATGCCACTCGCAGTGGACAGAGTGGGAACCAAACCTGGAGAGCTGTGAGTCGAACAAATCCAAACAGTGGAGAGTTTCGATTTAGTCTTGAAATTAACATAAATCATGAGCATAACAATTTTGAAACTGCTGGTGAGGAGTATGTGGGTATAGATAGTAGTAGAATGTATTCAGAAAGAAGACATCAAAGAGCTGTCAGTCCAGTAACCCCACGAACGAGGAGCAGGACTGCAAGAGAGGCAAACAGTGAGGCTTCAAGCACTGCAAGGACCAGGTCTGTAAGAAGTTCTGTGGCACAAAGCTCTGAAGCAGCCTCTTATCCAGTCTCGAGGAGGCTCAGGAGTAGAACGAGGGAGTTGACAGGCCTTTCACAAACAAATAGTGCACATAATAATTCTGCAGCTACTGCTGAACAAAGAGAAATGGCAGAAAGAGGTACTTCTACAGGAGTCAGAAGAGGTAGAGCTAGAACTAGTGTTCGGATGAGTACAAACCAAAGACTAGAAATTCTGCGGCTGAGGTCTACTTTAAGTAGTCGAAGCCGCTCTCCACTGCAAAGGCAAGGCGATACTTCTCATTCTGAGGAACATGCACAGAGGCAGGATAGAAATGCACAGCACGTCAACAGAAGCAGAAGACAAACAGCTCAGCCTTCTCCACAGTCTGTCGAAGAACAAGCAAGAGGTAACACTCAGACTCCTCAACCGTCCAGTGTAGCCCCATCCTTGGGAATAACTTTGGAAGAGGAGGAATCTAGTAGGCCAGTAGCTGCTGTTAGAAGGCATCCAACGATTACATTAGATCTTCAGGTGAGAAGAATTCGTCCTGGAGAAAACAGAGATCGGGACAGTATTGCCAGCAGAACTCGTTCTAGAGTAGGAATGGCAGAAAACACAGTTACCTTTGAAAGTGACAGTGGGGGATTTCGGCGTACGATATCACGATCGGAACGTGCGGGTATTCGAACGTACGTTAGCACTATACGGATACCTCTTCGTCGGATTTCAGAAACTGGCCTTGGTGAACCTTCATCAGTGGCTCTTCGATCAATCCTTAGACAAATTATGACAGGCTTCGGAGAACTGAGTTCTTTAATGGAAACCGAATCTAACTCAGAAGTGCAAAGAGGTGGTCATCACTTACCCAATCTACAGTCAGAGCAGCATAACTCAAGTTCAGCAAGCAATAGCAGTGATCCAAGTGAGATTTCATCTAGAAATAGGCATGCAGTAGAAGGCAGCAGGGAAACAAATGGACAGAGTGATGATAATCAACACTATGGTCGCAATAATGAAAACCAAGATAACAGACAGTCTCAAGATGCAAACAACCTAGTGGAAAATGGAACGCTGCCCATACTTCGACTTGCCCACTTCTTCTTGCTGAATGAAGATGATGATGATGATCGTTTAAGAGGTTTAACCAAAGAGCAGATTGACAATCTTTCTACCCGGAACTATGGGGATACTCACACTGAAAATGAAATAAGTAAAACATGTAGTGTTTGCATTAACGAATATGTAACAGGGAATAAGCTAAGGCAGTTACCTTGTATGCATGAGTTTCATATTCATTGTATTGATCGCTGGCTTTCTGAAAACTCCACTTGCCCAATTTGTCGGCAGCCTGTATTGGGGTCTAATGCCACAGACAATGGCTAAAATTATTTATACTGCTCAGTACTCAAGGATTTGCTTCTGCTCTATTTATGATGAGCCAGATGGAATTAATTGACTTACATAGGGGTCCATTTTGTGGGGATTTTTGTTAAATTTCTTTTAAAATAATAGGAAACTTATCTAAATCTAGCAATGTAAATACTATTTTTCTTCAAGTGCAGACCTAGGAGTACACATAGAACCAAATATCAGTAAAGTTTATATTTTTTTAGGTAATTTTGTTATGCTAAGCACTTTTGTAAATACAGAAATGCAATAGTTAATCAGTCTGGCTTAATGTATGTTTTTTTAACAGTGTAATGGACTCGCTTTATTTAGATTACAAATTGTTTCACACAGACCCACCACTGTGTTGAAAAATTAGTATCTAAATAGCCATTTGTTAGCTTTTTGTTCTAAGAACAATTTCTTTTACAGAGAGTCTCTTGCTGGAAATGTTTGCTAAAGATATTTAAGTTACTTGAAGTGCTCATTTTAATAGACAGTATATTTTTTTTAACATTGAAATATCCTTTTCAAAAAACTTGCCAATTCAGTTCTATTTAAAAAAATTTATGGCAATTTTTGCATGTGGTTTTACACAATGCTTAAGGCTGATGAGTTCATATTCAAAAGTGGATGGGTTAGTGACATTATAAAATGTACATAATTAAACGCTGTCTTTGACAATCGCTGTCTTTTCAATGCAGACAGCAATGAAATCGATGATATTTCCAAGTGGGCGTGTCTTACTGAACATGATATTTGCTCAAAGAATAAATGAGCACTGAGGAAGCCTTTTTACTCTTCCAGATTACTCAATTGATATCCATGGGTTTTTAACTGCCTTAGTTTAAAGAGGAAAATATTTCCTTGACCATTATATTGTCTACAATATGCATGATTTCTGCATCCTACTCAGAAAAACAAATTGAAGGCTTAAAGTGTTTTTGTACAGAAATTTAAGGTACACATATAATATTAGTCCTCTTAAAACTTGTCTGAGGACCAAATGGCAAAAGACACTAAAAAGGACAAAATAAGCTTCTCAAAGTCCCCAGATTACTGTATAATTAGATATTAAACTTTATACCAATAACTTATAAAGAAATAAAGTTGCAAAGTATTAATGGAGGCTTTGTGTGAATTACTCTTAAGCCATATCCTCTAGATTGGTTAGAAAATTTATCATTCTTCATGTTCAGTCTCAGTTTTCACTTTATTCTCCCCCCAGTTTTCCCTACCTGTGTACTTGTGTTTCCACAATGTGTGTGTTAGCTGCTATGGTAGGTTAAAATGCAAGGCAAAATACTCTTGGGGCTTCTGGAAGTAAGCTGGAAGTTGGAAAGCTCATCTTCTGAGCAACGTGCATCTCGATCCTTCGAGAAAGGCACAATTGTGCAATACTCTTATGTGTGTATATTCTGAGCAGTAGAAAGAATACTTAAAGTGAAGAAGTCCTACTGACTTTCTCTGCCTATAGATGGCCTTGACAAATGCACTCCTGTGCCAGGTGCTTCAGTTAAAACATCTGCTCATGACATCCTTGAAGGGAAACTATAAAGTCCTATGTTAAGCTATCAGATGTCTACTTCAGTTTTACAAGTGGAAAAACTTGCGTCAAAAGTTCCACAGAAGTGCTTCTTTTCATTCCTCAAAGTAGCTCTAACAAATTTAGGTGAGTTTAAGGATATGATGAATATCTCTTCTGATGTGATTTGGACTGCTAATTATTGCAAATATTGTTGACACCTTTCTTGAGTGCCTCCTTAGCCATATTTAAGAGTGAGGAAATTTAAACACGATTATCAGAACTAGCTTATTTTTCACATTATTTTTTTGTGTTACTTCTGTTAGCTCCTGATGTTGACAGTATCTAAGCATGGTTGCCTTCTGCTACTTCCTTGTCATCTTATATTTTTCCTTTATATTTCAAAGCTGCCTGACTCAAGTGCCACATTTGTAGAACCCTGCCTTTGGCTCGCCATTGCCTTGCTGGTCAGCTCTTTCAAGGTCAATTTTAACTTAAATCCTTACTATAGGGGATTTTTTTTTTTTGTACTGCATTTTTTAACTAACTAGTTGGAATCCTGCTCAACTGCTACACTAATGCACTAGAGGTAAAGGGAGATTTCCTGTGCTGCCTTTCATTCAAATGGGATTTTGCTATGTAATCATAAGAACAAAATTTCATACGTGGTTCGAGACAAGATCCTGTATGACAGGGTACGTGTAACTGAGCTGCTGTGCGGGAATATCCAAAAGTACAGTGAGAGCTTTCTGTAGAAATGATAGGCTATTGGATAGGAAACATGAAGTCTCCTGTGCTCTGTTCCTGTACTGCTGCATGTGAATAGTCAAGTATTTACCCTCCATTGGAGGGGTATGTCATTTGCTCCTCAGCTTTCCCAGCAAATTGTGTTGATAGGACCAATTAAATCTCAGCGGTTAGTTGGTCTTGGCTTCTGTTACCTGCGTTCTACACCCCCTCTCCCCAGTACTATTTTACCTTGTCCACGGCTCAGGGATTTCATGTTCCAACAGTCATATCTGTTTGTTAAGAGCTTTGCTAGTTTGTTCTCCATGCATTTCCTATTGCTTTTCAAACCCATCTGTTTCCTTGATCTCTGCAGCTTCCAATTGTAGAGTTATAATACAGTTTGTCTTTTGTGAAAAGTATTTGTTTTGTACTTGCTTTTTAGTATCTTAAATTAAGATCCCTCGTTCCTGTACTGTAAGAAGCACGTCACCATAAATAACACCTCCCCATTCACTTTGCTAGTCTTAGCCCATTCTCCTGTTTTGTTTTGTTTTTTTTAATAAGACGTCCTAATTAATGTCTTTATATATAGAAGCTATTATTTTGTAACTATACTTGTTGCTTTTTTTAAAATGGGAGGACTTCTACTCCTGCAGAATTAAAGATGTGGATGCACTAGGCATTATGTGGTGATATAACTGCTTTTTTCTTTGTGATCTTCCAATTAATTCCTAATACTCTAGCATTGCTTTTGCTTGCTGCTCAACACTGAGCTATCTTAACAAGTTTTGCAAAACAATTTCACAATCACTTTCCTGAATGTTAATTGCTAATTTAGAATGGATTACTGCATGCTTTTCTTTTGTGTACTATTGTGTACATTTTTTTTCCCCTTGGATTATTTTGTATGTTGTGCAAGTCAAATTTTCTCTGCCTTTTTATTATCCTGCACACCCTGCCTCCCGTGATTTGTATTTGCTTCTAATAGCCCAATAATTCTGTACCATTTGCAGATTTTATCACTTGTTATTTATTTCCTTTTTTTCTGATCATTTATAAGTATGTCACATAGCACAAGTATTTCAATAGAAATGCCTTCTAATTTGAAGTTTAACCATTTACTTCTAGCTATTTAATCAGTAAATTTGTAATTTCTTTTTTTTTTAGTAAAAGGGGACTAGACTTAAATACATGAAGAATTTCACAAAAGAAATGTGGTAATTGTCCTTAAGGTGATACTCATTGAGGAGAACTTGAAATCCAAGTAGAGCACTGACAGAATGAAGCTTATTTGTTAATTATTAAATTCCTTTAGTTATCCCTGAATTCCATCTGATTAGGTGAGCTAATAACATGTTTTATCCTTTCTTTTCCTTGTAAAAAAGGTGAGGAGAGGAATAGTACTTTGCTTACTCTTCATGTATTACATGTAAAGGTGCAATAGCCTTTGCCTATATCCTCCTTCACAGGACAGCTTTATAATGTTACTACAGAAGACATAAACATAGTATGATGGGTATTTTTATGGTGGGTTTGCTCCAGTCAGTGCAGGTTACAGCAGCAGCAAGATCAGGGCAGCAGTGGGGGCGTGTAGCCAGGCCCCAGCAGGTCCTAACAGTTCCCACTGACGAATAGGTGATGTCTGTGTCACTCGCCCATGGTGCCACGTCTTTGCTGTACCCAGTGTCGGCATGATTAGAGCAGGGGAAGGGATGTGATAGTAGCTGTTTAATTTGCTGAGCAGACAGTTTAGTGCTACCAGTTCAAAATGAAGCAGCACTTGTCGGCAGGTGCAGTGGGAGCTGTGGCAGCGTGGGGGTGCCAGCTCCCAGCAGTGCAGAAGGAGGAAGAAGATTTTCATCGGCAGCATAGACAGGCACCGATCTAGTCAAAGTGACAATAATCCCTGTCCGGCGTGGACTGAGAATGCTTACTCGTCAGGTCACAGGCTTATGTGGGGCAAGTCTGGAGCTTTTGTGTCTGTCATAGCAGACAAAGGGAGGTTACGTCCAATTCTATGAAACTCTGGGTGGCTGGAGTTTTTTGCGGACTGTTGATTCATCTTGCTGTGAAGGTTAAAATACAGGGAAGATCTTATAAAAGACTACATAAGTAATGGCTTGACATCTACTGGATGTAAAAGACTTGAAACCTTATCGTTAACTACAGTCATAGGAATAGGGTGCTCTTGGGTTGGGGTAATGAAGCTCTTCAGACAGAGCCAGACCACTGCTGGTGGCACTAGTGCATAGCATAAGGGAAAAAACAGCTGAGCACTCACACATCTGTGCAGACACAAAATGTTACTGCAGTTGTGAAGCTGAGTATGACAAAGCTGGGAAATGTGAAAATGAAGTGCCTATGGCACCTGAGATCAGCTTTCTAATGCCTCTCTGTGCTGATGTTATCTTTCCCTGCAAATGTGGCCTCCCTCAGCACCAGCTGGGTCAGGTTCACTTACTGAGCTGCTAGCAAATCTTTCCTTGTCTTCTGTTATATGCCTTGGGGTCTTTTTTACTCCGTGCTTGTAAATTCCTAGCTTTAAAGGAAGTATCTACTTCTTCATGAGTTATTTCATGATGCTTACTGTTCGTGGTAATTTTCTCAGTACTTTTGTGAGAGAAGGAACTGCTTTGTACTTAGAAATTTTACTTCTCATCTATCATTTTTTTAAATTTTTTTCAAATAAGCATCTGTTTCTCCATCTGACTGTCTTCTATTCAGGTATTTGGTAGAATGTAGCTTACATAAGCATAATTGTATGGCATGAAAGACAGCTAAAGATAAAGAGATGTTAAAGATGAACAGCATTATAGCCTCAAACCAGAGGAAATGTTTTCTAAGCCGTCTTTGGTTCATCTCCAATAGACATTTTCTATTGGTCATCTCCTGCTCCAGCTTGCACAGTTATTGGTACTGGCATGAGGCTAGCTTTATCTCTGGAACGAGTAAGTGACATGTTAAATGACTTTTATTAGTGACATTAAGAAAAGTAATTTATTTCTATCATAAGAAATAGAAAAATGTGGGTAGGAGTTTCAAAAATAACAATTTATTTCAATTGAAATATTAAAGTCAGCTCAACTGGCAGTACTAACCCAGACCCTTTCTAGCAAGGCTTAATGCTCAAAATGACCCAGAGAGCTGGACTGGATGGGGCCCTTGGAAAGACAGAGAGAACTATCAGGCTGAGATAATACATTTTTCCATTTCTTACATGTGTGATGCTATCAGTGACTTTCTAGCTGATATTATGGCACTGTATGCCTCTTTTAATAGTCTCTTTAAAAATGTATGATGTAGAAATGGATTCCTGTGTTACCAAAGAACTACAAACGGGGCAGAAGTGTTTTAGTTTTCATCCCATTGCTCAGACTCTTTCCAACTTCCTTTTCCTTCCCTTCTGTATTCATTTGATCTTTTTGTACACCTGTAACCATTTCCAACCTTTTTTTCATGCTTTCATCTTAGGAACAGACTATTTCTGCAAAGTACTTTCCTCTGGCACTATTGAAAATTTCATGCGAGTCATGTATATGTCTAGAAAGGAGGAGAGATTTGGAATAATAGGGGCATCACTCCTGGTTTTCCTAGTCTCATCGTTTATTGAACAGTGTCCCAGGATAGCTCCAAAACTAATACAAGGGCATCATACTGGTCTTGTGTTTCCATAGGTCTGTGACGTAGTTGTACCATAACAGTGATGTTTGCATTATATTGCATCATAAACCAGAGCAACACCAGAGAACTGTTCGGCAACAACGTACATTCACACTGCTGTGACCCAAGAGGTTTGTCAGACAATCTAATCTGAATTAACCACAACAATGCAGGAAGTTATGACTTGTGCAGTGGCATCACCATGGTAGGTTGCGCAACCTCTCTTGGCTTGACTCAGTGTCAAGTGGTCATTCTGTTCATGTTTATAGATCTTTAGAAATACAAGAAGGGAATTAGTTAATTAGGTGTTTTGTTGTCTGATATGCAACTAAATTATAAATGTAGCCTTTTCATCTAAAAACAATAGCTAAATGGAAAAAGGAACATGAAATGATAGTTTGACTGGAACATACAGGCTGGGTTATCAGGCTGGTTTTGGCATCAAGCATCTTGCTAAGCCACAGGCATGATTAAATTATGTTAATATAAATATGACAATAAGGTTTGGCTTAGCTCTGGCATAAACGTGGCTGAATTTGTATAGCCAAGCAGACTTGCATAGCCCAGTTCTATTAATATGTCAGACTGTTAGTATAAAAAATAAATATGTAAGTACATAAAGGAATCAGAGGCATGCGTGAGAGGACAGTTTTCTGGAGTTACTGTACAACAATTAGCAACATGTGCAAATTTGGAAGTATGAAAGGAGATGGTAAATTATAGCAGGTCATGTCCTGCCACTAAATGCTTTTGCCTTGATGGGAAATAACTACTTTTAAAAGCAGATGCTGTTTCCTCATGGCCAAGCTCCTGCTGAAGTAAGCCTGTGCAGTCATGTGGTAACTACCAAGTGACTGATCAGAGCCCAACCAACCTGGTGAGAAATCAACCTGACCACCAGGCCAACTAGGAATGATGTGGGGAGGGACATGACAACCCGCAACCAAGTGAGGAAGCAGTGGACTCTGTTGGTAAGCAGAGTGTGCAGAGTGATGTGGACAGGAGAAACCTCTTAATCAACAGAAGAGCATTGAAATGGGGACACTCCAGGTGTGTGCCCGCAACTAAGGGCATGCCTACAGGCCAGCATGGAGGGGACAGCTGTCAAACCTTCCCTGGGAAATCAGCAGCTGAAGTGCCTGTAGAACAGTGCACACAGCAAGGGGAACAAGCAGGAGGAATGAAAGGTCTGTGTGCAGTTACAGGCCTGTGAGCTCATCAGGATCACAGAGACATGGTGGGATAGCTCACACAACTGGAGTGCTGCAATGGGTGGATAGAGGCTCTTCGGGAAGGACGGGCCAGCTCCGCTATGAGGTGGTGCTGCCCTTCCTGTGCAAGAGCAGCAGGAATGCATGAGCTCTGCATTGGGATGGATGAGGAGCCAGCTGAGAGCCTACAGGTCAGGACTAGTGGGCAGACCAACATGGTTGATATTGTAGTAGGGGTCTGCTATGGACCACCTGATGAGGAAAAAGTAGATGGGAGCTTCTTCAGATAACTGGAAGAAGCCTCATGTTCACAGGCCCTGGTCCTCATGGGGGAATTTTACCAGCCTGATATCTGCTGGGAGAGCCACACAGCAGAGCACAAACAGTTCAGGAGATTTCTGGATTATCATTTCACAAATGATAGTGAGTATTCTTGCTGGTTTCCTCACCTCTTCAAAATGTGAGGACTATTTCTTTCAACATACATCCCTGAAATGAGACATTGATGTTAAGTTGATTCAGGGTTTGTAGGATTTTCCAGTTCCTGAAAAGGCTTTGAGACTTGACTCTCCTTTTGGGTGCACTTACCATGCATCAGTGTAGTCTGCAGCATTTTAAGGGAGAGAGGGGGCAAATGGCAGAAAGCTCTGCATTAATGTTACCTGATCATATTATGTGGCTGTAACTATGGAGCTGCGCACACCCAGCTTTGATTAGAACAGCACACACAGCAAAAGAAATGGGCACGCTCACAGCAAAGCACTGACAGATGAGTCTTTAAAATGACATGTATCATTTGCTCTCCTGGGATGCTGCGCAGCTAATCTGAATTCAGCCTGTACACAGAATCCATCAACAGCAGGCGACTACTGCACAGCATCCCGCAGCCTCCCCTCAGCCTGCTCTCGGTTACAGCGGGAATGGGATTAGTCTACCTCTTTGGTGGCACAAGGTATTTCCAAGCAAAACTCCTCCGTTTCCTTTCTTTCCCTGGGCTTACAGTGGTCTTTGACTAGTCTAAATGAGACCTGCAGCAGGTTGACCAAATATGAGCTCAGTGCAAGTTCCTCCTTGGCATTCACGCTTGCTCCAGAAGGTGTTTATCCCACCACTAAATTTTATCTTTAGTGTAATGTAAATTGCCTGAAGTGCGAGAATGAAACACATACACAATAAAACAAAACAAACACAGCTCTTTCTTCTGTGGGTTGAAGAGCTATAATGTGGGATCACTTTGTCTCATTATTTTAAGCAGTCCTTTATAAAGGCCTAACTTCACGCATTTATAACCTACAGTTGGGGTTCTTGTCCTGAGTAAAGTGGGACAGATATAGCATATTGCTTACTCCTACTTCCAAGAAAAGCACTTTATTTTTTATCTTGAGTGTTTCTGTCTCATGTTTAGTGTTAAGCCTTCATCTAGGCCCATTCGATTATGGGGTATTTCCGCACTGAATGTTTGATATACCTTACACAGCCTGTGAGCTATTTTTGCAGTTCACACAGGTTTGAGCTACATTGATGATGGCTCATCCCTTTACCTTCAAGCATGCCTGCTCAGGAAAGCATAGCGTGTTGCTTTTTTAATACAGAGGTCTTGCCCTTATCTGAGTCAGTGATGCGTGAATAGAGCACTTTGGGTGCTAGTACTATTCCTTTTTCTGATTTTTAATCACACTGTGTACAGTTTATTCCATTTGTTCAATGTTAACAGTATACATAGAAACAGCAAAAGAACAGGCAATGCCAGTGTGTGTATGAGCATACAGTTGGTGTGTAGTTAATGTGCGTATCTGTAGCAGTTAACTTGAATATGCATACAGTGAGAGTAACGAGTCATATTATTTCTTGCCTAACATGGTAAGTTATGCCTGTCTGTGTGTGTATATAGGCACACAAATAAATATACATACATACATTGAATTCTGCAGGAAAAAATCCTGTAATCATAAGGAAAAAATATAAGCATCATAGTGTAATGACTAAGTTAGAATTGTTGCATGTCTAAATCCAGGTCCTTTTGTTGGGCTACTTTATCATCATACAGACACTACAGTTGGGGGCTATCCCCAATATCATAGAATCATAGAATCATTTAGGTTGGAAAAGACCTTTAAGATCATCTAGTCCAACCATTGACCCTACTCTACCAGGTCTGCCACTAAACCGTGTCTCCAAGCACCGCATCTACATGACTTTTAAACACATCGAGGGATGGTGACTCAACCACCTCCCTGGGCAGCCTGTTCCAATGTTTGATAACTGTTTCAGTGAAAAATTTTTTCCTAATGTCTAGCCTAAACCTCCCCTGGCACAACTTGAACCCGTTTCCTCTTGTCCTATCGCTAGTTATTTGGGAGGAGAGATCAGCTCCCATCTCACTACAACCTCCTTTCAGGTAGTTGTAGAGAGCAGTAAGGTCTCCCCTCAACCTTCTCTTCTCCAGACTAAACAATCCTAATTCCTTCATCCGCTCCTCATAAGACATGTTCTCCAAACCCCTCACCAGCTTTGTTGCCCTTCTCTGGACACGTTGCAGCACCTCAATGTCCCTCCTATACTGTGGCGCCCAAAACTGAACACAGTACTCAAGCTGCGGCCTCACCAGCGCTGAGTACAGGGGCACGATCACTTCCCTGCTCCTGCTGGCCACATTATTCTTGATCCAGGCCAAGATGCCATTGGTCTTCTTGGCTACCTGGGTGCACTGCTGGCTCATACTCAGCCGGCTGTCCACCAGGACCGCCAGATCCTTTTCTGCCAGGCAGCTTTCCAGCCACTCCTCCCCAAGCCTGTAGCGTTGCCTGGGGTTGTTGTGACCCAAGTGCAGGACCCGGCACTTGGCCTTGTTAAACCTCATCCCATTGGCCTCGGCCCATCGATCCAGCTTGGCCAGATCTCTCTGCAGCTGACACCTTCTTCGTATTTAGATTGTTCCATTTGCTTAGTTTGATTTTTCTTGAAATTTTCTGTTGTATGTGGCATTGAAGTAAAACCCCACATTTGGGGTTATTTCAGCAAAAGGTTTCTAAAAATTTAGCCCCTTATTTTTTTTAAGGCATCTCCAAGTCCACAGACTCCATTTTTATTTTGTTTTTTTTCTTATACCTGGATCTCAAACACAGATTCTGGCCTCCCAGCTGGTCTCACTCAGTTCACGTTATTCCCGTGTCCATACTGTGCCCTGGCCCATCACATGAATCAAGTTATAGCTTCTTTCCCTCCTCACTGTATGAACCAGGTTGTGCAGTGCCCCTGAGAATAGCACAATGTGAGACACCCAAAACCCCAGAAAATACCATGTTGTGATTCATTCCGACTTTGGTGCTGGTAGACGGGGGGTGGGCAGAACGACTGGAATGAGACGGACTGTTTGGGACAGAAGCATGCTGAGAGCAAAAGCTTGGCCGGAGCCCCAGAGCACAGGGGCCCGCAGCAGCCCAGGGCTTACCCCTGTGCGCTGCCTGGACTTGCTGAATTAAGCCTAAACCTTCAGCTTCCGAGACGAAGACGCGTCGCACAGCAGAAGAGGGCGCCAGACAACAAGGAGCAAGCGCTGACCCGGCGGTGCTTCCCGCAGCGCAGACCGGGAAGGTGACCCGGGAATACGGCACCGGCGGGCGCGGGGTGCACCCTGAGCCCCGGGGACCGACGGCAGGCACGCTGCTCGTCCCTCTGAGCCGCAACTGCGTCTCACAGGGAGGGCAAAAAATAAAGATTTGGG
>VYXH01005807.1:374383-414583 GCA_013397275.1 Burhinus bistriatus | reverse complement strand
GGCACCGGGCACCCTGCCCCCGCCTCCGCAGCCCGACCCCAGCACTGCACCCCCCGGGGCCTCCCCACGGCCCAGCCACCCCAGTCACTGCACCCCACAGGGCCCTTGCATCCCACTGGGCACCCACCCCACAGGGCCCCCTGCCCCCGCCAGCACCCGCGCACCACAGGGCACCCAGCCGACGGGGCCCCGCACACCACAGACCGGCCCGCACAGGCCCGCTGCTGCACCGGCGTTGCCAGCCCTTTCCCGAGCCGCCGGGGTCAGGGCAGGTGGTGGACAACCTTCAGCGGACAGCCTGGGTGCTGCCTTCTTGTGATAGCACTGCTGAGGGGGCAAGGTGTTGACCCCCTTCTTTCACTTGGTTCTGATAGTTTTTGATAGGAAAATTCCTTGGTGCCCATCTAGTCAGAGCACATACTGCCCGGGGGAGGGGAGGCAGGGGTGCCCTGCACCCCACCGGGCTGGTCTGGGGCCTCTGTCCTGTGGTCAGAAATGGGGAGAGCACCAGCACTGCAGTGAGCTTGCAGAGAAGTAAATTATAAGGTTTCTCAAGAGAGGTTCATTTAAGAAAATGCTTTCCAACTTGTTCGTAAGAAAACAGGCAAAATTGGAATACTTTGAAGGTGTAATTCTGGTCCTGAAGGACTTCCAGTGACTTCTGTAGGACCAAGGTGCATTCAGAATTCACTTTTGTCTGTTTTACTTGGGGATAGCTGAAACTTCGGTGACATTGTCTGTGACTTACAGACAGGTCCAGTAAAAGGCTGAGACACCCATTCCTGTGCAAAATATTTAGGCTCCTAGTACAATCTCTGCGGTGGGTAAGGGTGCAGTATAATGCTCCTTCAGCATTTTTTATTTGAGTAGGGAATGTGCTTTTGAAGCACATTTTCTGATCAGCTGTACTTTGGGTTAAATCTCAGAGCACCTTGGAGAGCATTTGCTGGATTGGTTTTGGATGACGCTGAACTAGATGTCCTCCAGCCACTCATGGCTGTTCAGCCCACGGAACCAGACTAGAGCGAGCTTGAAGGAGAAGCCACCTTCCCTTTGGCTCCTCTGAACAACCTGGTCACTCTACTAATATTCCCCTTTTTGGCCTCACGGCTTGCTAATAAGGACAGAATGTCAGGGACTTCTGCATAGCTGCTGAAGTAAGCAGGATGCTAAGCAGCGAGGTATGTAATGCTAGCTCATAGGAAATGGTAAGGTTTCAGACTAGGATTTAGCACATTACCAGCTTTACTTATCTTCAGCGTAAGCATTCAGATGAAACAGTCACAGTTAAGCAGATTCCACTCTATAGTACTTGGGGTTGCGTCCCCTTTTGCTGTCCGATCTGAAATCCTGTCCCGTGGCAGGGAGGCTCCTTTCCCAGACCTGTAGTTAGGCAGGTCTGTTTGCAACCTAATGCTTGGGTTCCAGAGCTAGGTGCCCTTACCCATAACCAGCCCTTCAAAAGAGATCCAGATGCTGAATGCTTGGCACTTGGAGAATGTTTAATTTGAACATGGAACATATGAGGAGTTTAAGCTTCAGCTTTTTGTAGATCATACTTGTGGATCTAGGTGGTTAAGTTACACCTCAGTCAAACTCTGGGTGCCTGAGGTATCCAGATCTTCCAGCTGGGATTTATCTATACACAGCGTTAGACTTTTACATGTTCCCTGCATTTCATGTAAATGAAATCCAAATTAGATGGTACTTTGATGAAAGATGGGGCCTGCTTGTTAGCATTACTGTCACTGCTTCTCAGTTGTTGAACAATATATTTCCTATTTAAAATACTTTTCTGAAGGATAACAGAGTAATATCTATCATAGGTATATAGAAGGCCTATAAAATTTACATAATAGAGGTTTGTGTAACTTGTTACATAGACTTATTAAAGGATATGATTCTAGTTGGCTTAGGACAACCAGAGTCAACCTCTCTGCCACCCAGAGAGAAGGTCCTGCCTTCCCCCTTCCTGCGTATTCCCATTGTCTTGCTTGCATCAACATTAGTCATCAGATAGTTATATGGTCACCTGGATCACTGCTGATGTGGCTCACTACCAGCCTGTATGATCTCAAATGGCAGCAGGGCACAGATACAGAAAGGCGGGAGCGCTCTGTTTCCCACAGCATGCTGTGGCATGGTGTACAGACCTGCTGTCTGTGAGGACTGAACAGGTTCTTAGGAGGGGCTCTGGGCTGTTCGAACAAAACTGTAAAAGCAGAAGTTTGAAGACTGAGCCACTGTCCACTGAAAAGCAGTTCAAATGTGGTTGTGTGGTAGCATTGCAAAATCTGAAGACCTTTCTGAGCTAAATGGCATGGAGAGGGGAATGATCACCCTTTTGTCATCCTTAGTTAGGGTCAGGTAACACTGTCTTCATCCACTGCAGTTTCCTTGGCTCCTGTGTATCAAAATATTCTACCTTCTTTCATTTTTAGAAGAGAAGATGTTTCCTGCTTTGAATACTTATAGTTTGCTAGCCCTGTTTACTTTTGAGGGAGTGTTGGTAATCTTAAAGTATTAGCTTTTAGTTTGGGTCACGAGGATTTCTTTTCATACTGTGTAAAGCATTTCTGTAGCATATAAATGTTCTTCTTTAGTCGAGAAGAACAGTAGTTTTGTGATGGTCTAATGATGTCTTTTCACATCAGATCCAATTGTGATTTTCTACACTCTTGCATTTTGTAGTGTTGCTTCCACATGTGCTAGTACAGTATAAAATGTAATTGGTATATTTGGTAGAGTTTTAAACTCACTTAGCACTGGTACAAAGGACTTCCCAGAAGAGCAGATGATGTGAAAAGGAGAATTTAGAGGTGACAAGCCACCTGCTGCCACTCAAATGATCAGTCCTCTTCTTTTTTGTGCATTTGCTCATTAATCGATTTTTTTTCTGCTTTGTACAACTAAATCTTTTTATTGCTGTAATGTTGTACCAGCTGAGCTAAATTGATTAGATTTAAATTATTCTCAAAGAAGTCTCCAGCTCTATACTGTTGGAACCACAGACATCAAAGACTAACCTGTTCTCCTTCCTGTCTCCTTAAAGTCACTAAAAATAAGCAACTGTCAATAACACATTGGATGTTTACACAATAGCATTTTTATTTTTAGGGCAAAAAATTTCAAATTCCAACTTTAGAATGGATTAAGGTACAAATGATCTTGATGTCATTTACTGTGGCTTTTTCAATTGCTCAGTGGTGCACATCAGCAAGAAGAAATATTTGTAGTGTAAAGGTAATGACAGAATCTTCTCTCAGGACATGAGGAGCTGAAATATAAACATCATTTCATGGTATGAAACCATACTACTTTTATATCTACATTTCCCCCATTTGCTTGTATTTTATGCTGTGTATTTGGTCTTAAGAACAGCAACTGTCTCCTAGACTCCTACTTCCTTCTGATTGCAAAGGATCCATCTCTTTCTTTTGTCAGAGGAATGTCTGTTTAAGAACCTCTTTGGGCTAGATCCTATTTTTGTGCTGTGATAGGACATTACAATGATTGCAACTGTTGGGAAGTGTCATACGGAGCAGTTATAATTGCACACAGGCACTTGTATTTTGCTCAAAGCTTTCATCTGTAGTCATTTGCAGGTTAGACGTAATTCCTATAGATATATGTAAAACACACAGTAGCTATGGGTGAAATACTTAGTCAGCTTTGCACTATTTACATATTACTGTTGTTGCTTCAAAGAAGGTTTATTATGGTATTGTGAAGGTCAGGTTCAGACGGTGTAAGAAGCACAGTGGAGGCTAAAGCTTTCGCCCTGAAGCTCACTCAAGTCACCAGTACTCACAGGATAGCTACATCAGCTTGTGCAGGCACATCAGCAGTTGTCCTGAATGCATTTTTAAGCAAACAAACCCTATGAAATGGAGGAGTACAGTGCTGAGCTAACAGATTCCTAAAATATTAACATTTAAATGTTTAACTAAGAGCAAAAGCTGTATCCTGCTGTGAGAAATGTACCTGGCAGGTGTAGTGACAGTGTCCACTAAGCGGAGGGGTGTACTTCCTCAGCAAATGCATTTAATGCCCATTAAGAGTTACCGAAACGTCTAGTAAGATAATTGCAACCATAGTGTTGGCACATAGAAATTCTACCCTATGATGAGAAATTTCTCCAGGTGAAGACTAAAGTACGTGTGTGTTTATGCACATACTCAAACTGTGTGGTGGTAATTATGAGTAAATGTTACAGAGCTCCTGTTTCTTTTCATCCATGTTTAACTGGCACATAGCGTAGTATAATGTGCAGCTTATTCAAATCACATCAAAGGCCTGAACCTATTTCCATAAACACCAGTGACAATTATGACTTTTCAGCAAGACCTCATCACAATAAACCCAATGGTTTATGTTACTATGTTTTTATAGTAGCACAAAGTGGAGTCTTTTCAAGCAGTGTGAGATCTTGCTCAACTGTAAAGTGAGGTGGTGACAGTGATGGGGCTAACTGGAGGCCAACCTGAACTTCTGCTGTCTTGGGTAACTCACTTAAAGCTTGTCTGGCTGTGACAGTTAGTTTGCATTAGGATAGGAGGGAATTTAAAATACATCTGCTTACAACACTGAATTAGAAAAAGATGTATACACAGTTACTGTGGAATAACTTCATAAATAAACAAGGTCCTAAGTAGTGTAGCAGAAGAAACACTTTTTTGCCTTACTGTGACAGGGGAGGTGAGATCATGAATAAATCCATTAAAGATCACACTACTCAGATGATGGGGAACACAGTTATTTAGGTGTTAGTTCAAGAGATTTAACTAACCTTCAGTTTTTAAGATGAAATTAAATGAAATGTATTTAATAAAAATAAAAATTTCCACCCCACTGCATAGTCAATATGTGAACTCTCTTATGTTATTTGACTATATTCATAACTCCATTGAAAACAGACAGGTGTACTGTCTATTTATAGGAACTATTTTATTCCTTCTCTTCTCTGGACTTTTGTTTCAGATTTTAGTTCCCTAGCAGTATTTGCTTTCCCTGTGCTGGGTGGGTCAGTATCATTCTCATTTTCTGGGTAGATCTAAAAGTACTGCCCTGCTAGTGTGATTTGGCAGTAATGCTGTTATAATTCCATGCAGGGTTAAAACATCTGAGAGTAAGATGATTGCAATGAAACCTGCTTGTCTGTTCAGGGTCCTAGAATATCTCCAAAACAATGAAACTGCACTTACTGGGTACCGAAAGAATAATCGTTTAGCATTGCATTTTCATTGCCACGAGGTTTAAATACAGTCTTGAACTCTGCCATCTCTGTAGGGAGTTTTTATGTGGAAATCTATGGCTTCAGAAATGATGCTGATTTAACGCATTCCTTTTTTTTTTTTTTTGATAATTAACTCTTCTTCCCTCCCCAAGCCAACAGCTCCCGTTGACTCTACACAGTGTTTGGATGATCATCTGAAAATTGATGGCAACATCTCAAACTGATCACTCTCCAATTAGTTACCAATTCACCCATCATTTTTATTGTAGTAAAGACTTGCTGAGGGCCCTATGAACAACCAGGTCATCCATTTCTGCTCTTCTGGAAGGTTATCAAGTGATAGCCTGTAGACTTGCTACATGGTAGTACTCTTACCTGTTTCATTTCCCTTTGACCATTTTTCTGTGAGCTGTCAAGTATACCCTCTAAATAATCTTTAAATCTGAGAGGACTGATTTGCTACTTGTGAAGTAATATCCTAAGTGCCTATGTTAGCTTTATTACTATAATAGATTACTGTTTCATATTTGTTTTCCTGCACCATGCGCATTGTGGCACATTTCAATTAGTTTGTAGTAGTACAAATATCAGAATATCTGTTACAGACAGTGTCTGTAGAACCTGATTGCTGACAGGTTCTTTTAAGGGATAGTTAATCACAAAATCTCTCTTGTATGTATAGCTGGTAGAGCAGAGCAATATATTAGACTTTGAACAGGCAGTTGAACATCTTTGCAGTAACAGCTTTCTGCTTCTGGGACAGCCATTAATTAAGTTTGGCTTGGCCTTTTCATCAACAGAAATGTTTTCCTTTCAGTCTCCCACGTTTTCTAGCTAAGCCTTTTGGAGCAGTTGCAGGTATGTGAGACTTGACATCTGAGAGCTTTAGATAACCAATTCTCAGCCGGTACACTCAAAGGATGACTTGTGAAAGATCATTGACATAGTGGAAGATGGAGAAAAAAAATTAAAATTGTATAAAGGTGTTTTCATTTTTTTTAAGATGCAAAATAAAAAATGAAGTATTATTATTCAAACAGTTATTCCAGTATTTGTTTGGAAAGCTTTGAGATTTTTGATTAGCATTATTGCCACCTTTTTGTAAGGAATTCGTGTCTACTAGAAAAGTTCCTGGGCAGTTTCTTTCCAGCCTAAGGAATGGATAGCTGGAAGTGGATGCCTGTTTGGAAGTTCCTGGCTCTCAGACCACTGATTGAGACCCGTGTCTTACCATGGCAGTAATTCTTGATTCTGGACGTTTTTAATTTGAATACTGGAAGCTAGAATGTAGCAAGCACACCTGAAAACAGAAGATGCTAAGTTTTGTATTTTGAACCAAGGCATGATAAGACAAAGCTGACGCCATACAGATTTTAATGAGTGACCCAATCAAACCACCTACTTGCACTCAGAGAAGCAACATAATCGATATAGAGACAATGTCACATACATGTGTATGACATTCAGCGGAGATTTTTCAGACAGCTAGAGGTGTTTCTTAACAATGTAGTTGTCCTTTCAGTAAGCACTAAAACCAATTTAAATCAGAAAGAACATAAAGTGTCAGTAAATTAGTCTCAATACCTTCATGTTGTGATGAAGAATCACAAGACATACTATAGATTTTTTAATACATTTCCACTGCTTACCAGCCTCACATAGGGTATTTTTGTTATTTTTAGTTCTAATTAACAACTTGGAAATTGTTACACTGGGGCATCAGTGCAAAGGGCAAATAAATCAGAACTTGCCTTCCATGTGACTAAAGTGGAAGAGCCATGATTGGGTCAGACTTGTAATTCATAATAGGTCCAACAAAGTATGTCAGTTTGTTTTAGCCAAAGGTTTGGTCTGATGAACTTACCTTCTTTTAGGTGTTGCAAATCAGGATTAACACAACTGACAGTGTGTAGGTTCTGTAAGGGAGAGAAGGCAGCTTTACATCTTATTTAATGCTGGCTGGAGGTCTTGATTTTTCATTCCTAATCTCTCGAATGCAGATGACCAAACCCATTTATTTGATTTCATTATAGAGGTAGGTAGTCATAAAGAGTGAAAGCGAAAGTGTTTATCTCCTTACAATAACACCACCCTGACTCACTTGCTACTTTGAATAGAAGGAGGGCTCAGGTGTTATCTCCTGCTGACCCAGCACTGTTCTGCTTATTCATACAAAGCGCAGTGAAGTCAGACTAACATCCTGTGCCTGTGAGATCTAGGAACGTTCAGCCCAATGCTTATAAAAAGGATATATGAAACAAATACCCCAGGCTTTGTGTGCCTTTAAATACTCTAAGCAAATGTCACCTTAATAGATGCAGTTTATTTGTAAATGGGAGACAAAAGATGCTGAAAGAATATGTGCAAAGTCAACAGCAGCCATCATAACTCTGAAACAGATACAGAGGCTACATCTGCATTTGTCATACTGGTTACACAGATGGGAATCAGGAGTTGACGTGTAAGCTTTAAACTGAAAGTCAGTTGTCATTTACTCAAAATTTCTGCATCACTGGGAAGGCTCAGCATAGTTCCTGCTTCAGTGGTCCTGTGGCTACTGAACTGAAATACATTGACCTCAATCCTGGCACCTTGTTTTGAAGAGGGACACAAAAACAGGGGTATTAAGGTATGCGGGTGCTCCCCAGACTGGGGAGAGGACCAGTCTTGCTTTACAGATTAACAGTCAAATCATGTTCCCAGAGTTTCACTAATACAAGTCTGCACCTGGAGACAATCCTTATGCCATTTGTCTGCCTTGTCCTAGGGGGAAAAAAGAGCTTTCGCAAGAGCTTACCAGACAGACAGGAGGAGAGTGCTATCCTTCTCCCTCCCTGCCCCAAATCAAATTCATGCTGCTACCTGAAGAGCAGAGACTATTCACTCTTCACTCCTTAACTAAAATCCTGACCCTTGCTGAAGTTTTCCCACAATCTTCAGTAAGTAAAAAGGTTCTTACCCTCTGTTTTTTATGAAAGTAATTTTATTTACAAATCTGAAGTTTGCTTATCCCATCTTTCAAAAGATTTTAAACCCTATAAATCTTCATTAGGGTAACAGAAGGGGGTTATCAGTCTTCAGAAAGAGAAAGGAGTGGCAAGAAAGGTCTGAAAGATTTGAGAAGAAAGAGTTGATTTCTTACAATTTTTCTGCAAAAAGATTCTGGGTGTTGGGGTCCCAAATTAAAACGGTTCAGGAAAGTGCAATGATCAGTAAATTCATTAACATGCAAATGTGCAAAGGAACTCATTATTTTAGAGTAATTTTAGATATGTTTCATCTTAAGAAATGGGAGTTGGACATCATTTCAGGTCTTTATATATAGTGTCGAGCCCCTATAATAGGAAGAATTAAAAATAAGTTTTCTGAAGTAGGGGCAATGTAATCTCATAACACACCATATAGATTCACAATACTGAAGGGGACACTGTAGTTGATATTTTGATTGTGATGAACCTCTTCAGGACAGAATATGTCACTTCAGTTTGGCCAATCCTTCTATATTTATTCTGAGCTTCACAATATTTTGGTGTTTTACTTACCAACTCCTAAACGCAAGTTTCTGTCAGCCTAGCTATCACCTAAACAGTTAAGTTTCTGCACATATACTCAAGAGAGAGAAAAAATTATTTCAACTAGAGGATAGTGCTGGTGCAAGAACAGACTTTCACAGACATTTAGTCTGAAAGTAGTAAGCATATTTCTAAATATCAGATAACTGTTCAGAATAGCTTTCCAGAAGGAGTGGTGGGAAAGAAATCTAGCTTGAGCTCATGACTGAATTTGATTGGTATATGTAAAGGATTGTAAAATAATCACCTGGAATAGGAGGATCTGAACTTTTAAACAGGCTTTTGCTTCTAGGTCTGTGTTTTTAAACACCAAGTAGGACCAGGAACTTCATGGGCAGAAACTAGACTGTATGCACTGATCTTTCCAGAAGCAAGTTGTAAAATAGCACCCACACTTAATACCTGATTTTGATTGAACAATAACAACCATGAAATGCAGTATATTCCAGTACTTCCTTTTTACCGTGCTAGCATTGGGATGATCTGTGTGATGTCTGCTGTCATTTTAGTTTCAGATTAATTTCTTACTCAGAAATGACCAATAATTATTTTGGAAAATAGCAAAATGCATAAAGGCGGTAACATGAGAACTGTACAATAATGGAAGAGCACGGTGGCAGAGGGGGAAGGAGGGAGCCAGTATCCCTAAATGTCCTGCCAACAGGAACAAAATAAATCAGCTTCTCTGAAAACCAAAAGAGGACATGAAGTCACTACAAGCAGCACAACCATGACTGTCTGAGGGAGTAGTCTGAACTGATAAAAGAAAATGTGTGTGTCCCTACAAACCACACATAAGTAGAGAACCTCTGCCTTTCGATTTTTTTGGTGTGACTGTGTGCAGAAAGAGATATAAACTCAGAATGTCCTGCTGCCTGGACTATATTTTCTGACATCCTGAATTCCAGTTAGTGTATTTTTTTCACTCTGGAACATGGACAACCTTTGGATAGAGCTGGCGATCGAACCACAAGGGAGTTTTATACATTACTTACTCAGGAGGTAGGATGGCACATGTTTCCCAACCTTCCTAAGGCCAGTTTATCAAGAGCTTCCTACTGTGAGTTGTAATGTATGCCGTCAACCTGAAATTGCCCAGAAACACAGATGCTGCTTTCCCTAAATGCATGCCAGGGAGCCCTTCTATCATGGGTCTCTGTTAGCTGGGACTATGTACGCAGGATCCTCCATACACGGCATCTCTCCAGTAGCATTCCCTCTCTTCTTAGAGAGTATCTCATAGGACATCTGCAAAATCCCAGATCCAAGAAAGTCTATTTAGTTGCAGGATCTCTATTGCAAGCAGCTGACGAGCACGTCTATTTTGTCTCACAATAGACGCACCTGCCATTTAAATCTCTATCCATTTCCATCACTGACTGCATGCCATCTCCCTTAAGTGCACTTACCCACATTGGTTCTGATAGGAGTTCAAGTTAGATGCAGAGGACTGCGTCTGGCATGGCATGGGAGAGAGCAGTAAGTGTTCCAAACCTGAAGTGAAAGGAAGACCTCAACAATCCTAAACTTTCACCATCAAGAAAGACTGTTCATCCAGGGCTCCAAAGAAGAAGAAGATTCTGCAGTCCTCAACACTGGATGGTTTTGTTGAAGTTCTGGCCTGCCTGCTGATTACTTAAACCATTTTCTTTGAGGGCTTTTTGCCAAAACCCCAAAGAGAAAAAAATGGGAATGAAATAGCTCCAGTAATAGGTCTAATGATACAATTTTGTTGAGACAGTGCAATTTTGTGTTAGTGCTAAACAGCATGGGATTTAAATAATTTAGTACTCCTTTTGGTAATTTCTGGTTCATTATACAGCCAGGTTCCCAGGCTCTGTGCACTGGCCATTCCTGCTATGGTGGCTTTTGCTTAAAGAGACGTGAAACTTTTATTAGGCTATCAGTGCCATCTCCTATGTAGAGAGATCCCTGACAACCAGAGGCAAGAATTTATCTTACACTTTCTTCCTACCAGAACCATCCCCCCCCCTTTTTTTTTTAATTAAAGTCCCTTGTAAGACACCCAGCACTTGACAGACAGACATCTTTCTGAATTTGTGCCTCATTCTGTTAGAGGCTACAAATCAAATCAGGACATCAGTTTTGCCCACTGATGAGATGATATAGGATTTATATTTCTATGGCCCAGTTCATGTCTAGACAGTGCAGATGGTACTATTGCAGTGTACAATATCATTAATTTGGGACTCAGTAACTGTAAAGAACCATAGTTTTTATTTTCATCAGAATTAGTACATGAACTAGCATTCAGTAATAAAATACCAGTACTCTAAGCAGTAGTCACAAAATTTACTGAGGTGGAGAAGGACAACAGTGATGTGGTGGCTTCTGTCTTCATGGGGAGCCAAAGCTGTTTCACTTCCAAGTATTCCCAAGCAAGGGAATAATTTCAGTTATCTACTTCATAGGGTCAATACAAAGATTACAGGCAGCTACACAGTATTTGTACGGTGCTGGGAAATAGAATATGGTATATAAAAAGGTTTCTTTAGTCAGGTAAGTTTGCAGCCATTAGGGTTACATTTTTTTCATTGTTGCTATCTGGGTTTGGTGGTGTCAGACCTCATGAAACCAAGTCCATGTGGATATTCTGGAAAAAACAAACAGCGCATGACCTTTTATTTAATCCTCTATTTCTTCTAAAGGTTTGTTTTTACAAGGGCATTTTATAAGCTATATTTTTGTAGGCTTTTTGGCATTATTTCTTATTGTTTAAATGCCTTATTAACAATGATTCTACTTCTACATAATCAATTCTAATAAGAAAATTGATATATCATTTTTTATTGACTAAAATTTGAGAAGAGTGATTAACAACCTGAAGAAGGGGGAAGGGAAGCCCTACATTAAGACGATTAGCAGTGCTTCAACTAGAAGACTATGCTATGACTGAGGCTATAGCCAAAAATAGAATTGGATTAACAGAAGAAAAACAAGTAGCTAAAACTAAGGTCAAAGCAGAAATAGATGTTTTCGAATTGTCTTATACACCGAAAGACAGTAAGAGATATTCAAGGAATTTTCTTATCATTTACACCTGTAAAAAGTAAAATCAGTTGACAGTAAGAGGACCTGTAAAAGAAGATTCAGATAATAAATGAATTAAGAGATCAAGAGCTAAGCTGTAAAATATGAGAAAAAAACACAATAGCCTTTTCTGATTGCTTATATGGGTTTTAATATATATACTATTACAAATAAATTAAAAAATAAGCTGTAAACAACAGCTGTAATAATACCAACACTTACAAAATCAAAGAAAAGGTAAAAGTTGTCTGAAAACTCTCATTCAGGTGGGGCAACATAGTGACCATTCAAGCTGAAGAGGTTGTGCTTTAGCTACTCACCACAAAGTAGGCTTAACTAGATACAAGTTCTATCTGATGCCAATTATTACAGATCTGCTTACACTAATGAGCCCCAGCCCCCTAATTTGTGGGTGAGAGAAGCTAATGCATGCAGGTAAGAAGACTTTAAAAGAGGAGAAAGGAAGTCAAAAGTCATGTCTGTAGAGGTTTTGGTAGGATAAGCTGTAGCATATAGGAGGCTTGTCCTTTCTTTTAGCTTTGGTTTTGTCAGGTAAGTTTATTTTATGGTTTGAGGGGAGGGGTTTTAATCTGTTTGTTTCTAGTGCTCTGGGGTAGATAATCACTATACTTATCTTTTCTTCACTTCCCTATGTAGAAAAGCTGAAAGCCTATTTTCCTGGTAGGAAGGTATACGCAGAAGTACAGAAAGAGTCTTGTAGTAAGCAAAACCTATGTTTGCTTTTACTGTGATCATTTTGTTCTTTTATCTGTGGTTAGGTACTACTTGGTAAAAGTATAGTTAAAACTTAAACCTGGAGAGCAAATAATTATAAACCTATATCAGAATAAATCTTTCCTGTGGGTAATTCTGTGTTGCTGTTGTCATATGCTCTTAAACTGTGTGACATGAGCACTACAGTGATGGTTCTTTACAGCTGCATAGTAGGAGTTATGTTAAAGACGAAAGGTATGCTTAATGTGAGAGTTCAAATTTATTAGAGTGCAATGCTAATTAGTGGTAAGGAACTATTGTTTTAACAATGAGCTCAATATTAAGACAGTAACTGAATGGAAGGGATTTCTCTCCATTGAGTAGCTCTACTGTTCATAGCAAAGTAGAACAGCTATGTGGAAATAATGTGATAGTAATATTTCTGAAGGCCTCTGAACATCATATAGCAAAGTAATGCTTGCCAGCCGGGGACTCTTGCTCATATATGAGCAAATATCTTCTGTAATAGTCTGTGGCGGGAAGAGGAAGAAGGCTTTTATGCTTTCAGAAAAAATTGCTATATGAACTTTGTCCCCAGTAGTTATTTGAGAGAACTGGCTGCTTGCTTTTATTAAAAAAAAACACAAAACAAACCACACACACAAAACCCCAAAACAAACAAAACCCCCCAAACCAGGTGATGCTTATACTGGGGGTGGGAATGACTATTGCCCTTTCAAAAGGTGTTTCCTCCTTCATGAAGGAATGAAAGACTAGAGTAACCTGTATGTAATCCAGGGATGGATACAGCTCAGCACTGTCTGAGACTCTGTCCTGAAGAGTTTAGAACCGCTTTTGGACTCTGCATCTAAACCATTCCCTGCAGTGAACAGAAGGGAAGAGAAGACTGACTGAAGTCTCGCTGATAAGACTTTCTTAGGAATGAAACAGTAGTGCTTGCTGTACCTGGATGGATGCACTGTCATTGGAAATTGAGTCAGCTAGGTGGTGATGTTCAGCTTTCAGCAGTTGGTGGTTGGTTTGGGCTTTTTTCCTCTCCTCCCTAGGGCTACTTAGTTAAGAAAAACTCCTCCAGTACTAGAATGTGAGTCATAAGCATGATTTCCTCTAAATCCACAGCAACCTGTGCAATACTAGATAATTAAATATTGAAAAGGTCTGTAATTCTTGTGTATGCTCATTCTAGTAGCAGTTCCAATAAAACTGCCTATTGCAGACAGGTGCTGGAATGTCTCAAAAGCAACCGATACAGTACAAGTGTGTTTAATCCTCAGCAATGATGGAATAGGTCAAGTTGAATCCTGATCTGATAGAAAACAAACATTTAATGTTTTGACAATGACAGGCCTTGTGTGAACCCTAGCAGGAGACCTGTGTGGTCGTAGCCCTAGCTGCTCCAGTCAGCATAACTGCCTAAATCAAATTCACTGACACCAGTCTGCAGCAGTTCAGGGCCTGATCTGTAGGCTTCTCAGAAAAATCTGTGGAAGCACCATAAAATATCTTTTAGAGATCAAGCCACTGAGACTATTATCTCTATTTAGGAAGAAAAAAAAATGGTAGGGGAGGGAAAGAGGAAAGAATACTTCTAAAGCTCATCTGGTCAGTGTAGATGCTGCAGACAAGATAGCTGTTCCAGGAAGAACAACTAGCATAAGAAAACTTACTCGGCTGGGATTTTTCTAATAAAATACTTTATTGGGGAAAAATTCTCTAGCTATACGTACAGTGCAGGACTTCAGCATAACAGTAGCAGGTGGATAATAATACTTATTACTGCAGCATTAAAATAACTGATAATTAGATTTTTCATATAATGTGCTTCCGAGGGAAAAGGTAGGGTCCACATGAGGTTCCAGCTCAATAAGCTTGCTTCTCATCCCTGATGTGATCTTCTGACTGAAGCTGTAGAGCAGAGATAAGACAGGCTGATACTGCAAAACCCGTAAGCCTCTCGTATCTGTCAGTAGTGCTCTTTCCTGCAGGGGACAGGCAGAGGCGTGTGATGGCAGCTTTTCTCTTGTCCTTGGTTAAACATAGAACTGCTGTTGAATTTTCTGTTTTGGAAGTCTGTCTTGTACATCCATTAAGCTAAAAATAAACTTGTCATACACTGAAGATTTTTATAAAGATTAAGTTCACAAGTCTGTCCTAAGCTTTGTGAAGATGTATGTCTTTAAGCTGCCTTTAACATTATTAGCCGTGTTGCTGGTTTTGGTAGTCCTTGGTGATAAAAATCACTTATGAGCAACATGAGAGGTTCTGCACTGGATTCTTCATCTGGTGTTCAATTATAGGAACTTACTCTTCTAGGTCCAGATGTAAGAAACCTGAAATGCATACACCTACCCCTCCACCCCCTCACTGTAACTTTTCCCTTGGGGTTGTTGGTGGTTTCAATCTAGCCTCCAAATCCTCTGGAAACTGCCAGGTGGTGGGGAGGATTGTTAATTCTCACATCAGCATAGATATTCTTGCTTTAAGGTGCCTTAAAAGGAAGAAAATGCCTGTTGGTGTCAGAAAATAAATCTGAGGATCGTGCTACTTCTCTGCATGCCATGTCCATGTTATGATGGTGATGTACGATAGCAGAGTCACTTTACAATGTAGCTGTTACTCCTTTGAAACAATCTGAGGTTTTGGGTTTTTTTCTTCCTCTTGTTAATAGCCAACTCTGTATTGTTCACTCTTTCTTTTTTTCTCTTGCTGGAGCAGAGTGACGGTCTGCTTGGGTTATGGTCAGAGCTCTGGGATTCAGTGCAGCACTCTACAAGCATGTGGAGTGTCCAGTGCACCATGCTGGGATTGGTCAACAGTACTTGGTCTGAAGGTGGATGGCTAAAATATTGTCTGATTAACAAGATAGTCTTGATCTTGTTCCTGCATTATGTCAGACTTCAACACAGTTAGTAGGTATTACATTAGAAAAATGAGTACAAGTTAAATATTTTTAAGAACATAATAGCCTGATTTTTATTGATTACTATGCTAGGCAGTTAAAGATACTGTTTTCTGCAAGGTATTTGGCTGCTGCATAAGATAACTGAAAGTATATTGCAATTAGTTAGAATGAATTAGTTTCTAATTTTCTCGTGAATGGTTCCATTAACAGTCCCACTAACAGTTGTAGTGAACCTTTAATGAATACAGTAAGCCACACAACCCACACAAGGCTGCATGGCTTGGTACATGGTGTGTTCTGTAATGGTAGTATGCAGTCAGGTTTTCCATCTGATTTACTAAGTACTTTATCAGCAACTCTTTGATTTTTATTTAAAAAATACTGCCTCAGGGAGGGGAATAGACTATAACTTCATTTTTTTCCCATTATTTCATATCTACTTTGTTCTGTGTTAAGCACTATTGAAGGCAAAAGTAGCAGACTAATACAGGTATAGTGGATTAATAATGTGCTGTTCATAGAATAGTTTGGGTTGGAAGGTACCTTTAAAGGTCATCCAGTCCAACCCCCCTGCAGTGAGCAGGAACATCTTCAACTAGATCAGGTTGCTTAGAGCCCTGTTTCCAGGGATGGGGCATCTACCACCTTTCCGGGCAACCTGTTCCAGTGCTTCACTACCCTTATTGTAAACAAACAAAAAGTTTCCTTATATCTAGTCTAAATCTAAGCTCTTTTAGTTTAAACCCATTACCCCTTGTCCTATCACAATAGGCCCTGCTCAAAAGTTTGTCCCCATATTTCGTATGAGAGGCTGCAATAAGGTCTCCCTGGAGCCTTCTCTTTTCCAGGATGAACAGCCCCAAATCCCTCAGCCTGTCCTCATAGGAGAGGTGCTCCAGCCTTCTGATCATTTTTGTGTCCTTCCTCTGGACCCGCTCCAACAGTTCCATGTCTTTCCTGTGCTGAGGGCTTCAGAGCTGGACACAGTACTCCAGATGGGGTCTCACTGGAGCAGAGGGGCAGAATCCCCTCCCTTGACCTGCTGGCCATGCTTCTTTTGATGCAGCCCAGGATGCAGTTTGCTTTCTGGGCTGTGAGTGCACATTGCCAGCTCATGTCCAGCTTTTCATCCACCAGTACCCCCAAGTTCTTGGCAGGGCTGCTCTCAATCCCTTCATCCTGCAGCCTGAATTGATACTGGGGCTTGCTGTGACCCAGGTGCAGGACCCTGCACTTGGCCTTGTTGAACCTCATGAGGTTCACACAGGCCCACTTCTTGAGCTTGTCCAGGTCCCTCTGGATGGCTGTTCTAACACTCAATCCTTAGAACTCATAGCATGATGCTGGAGTACCTCCTTCAGTAGGATCAGTGCCTTAGAGAGGCATTTTGGTTGTTTATACAAGCAGTGTAACCCCTCAGCATTGCAAGCAGGATCTGTTTGATGCCCATTCAAAGGCATATTTATGTATCTCAGATCAGCGCTTGGCTGCATAAGCCTGTACTGAATAGCAGGTCCTTTATCTAACAGAGGCAGGACGAGGTAAAATTAGGCCTTGCTTCTGCAACAGCTGAGCCAAAATGAACTTTAGAAGGTCATAGTCTCTTCTTCCTGTAAGTGATTCTTCCCTGTTGTCTTCTGTGTTACATGTGACATAGCTGCCAAGCTGAGAGAAGGGGCTTGAAGAAATGCTGGGAGGGAAGATATGGGCTGATTTCTTAATCCATGCTGATCAGTCAGTCCTTGCTGATTAAACAGTTCTTACTGGTTGCTTCTAGATGAGTGTTGGTAGTCTTTGTTCCTCCCCCTTGCTAAAGAAGGGATATACGGATTTGAAACCCTGGGGTTCAAAGGAGGTTGTTTAAACCTTAGTTTCCTACTTTGTAATCAAATGTCCCTTTGAAAAGGCAGCATCAGCTGTCTTGTGTGGCATAGTGGCGTGCTCAGGGCATGCCCATGTTATCATGCTATTTAAACATGTTTTCCTCAAGACTGGTGTTCTGCTAACATCCTCTAGTGCATGGGCTGATGGGGGCTGGGATGTTATGTTGCTGTTTCAGACAAATGTGGGGGTAAAAGATGAGACATCTGGGGGATTTCAGAGGGGTAAGTTGGGGGTTGCCCTCAAGACTGCTGAGGGAGCCCCAGTGGTTTTTTTTGAAAGCTGGTTCCACTTTGTGCCATGTCATTTCCTCACCATGCCATAGCTCAGGTCGGCATTCAAGATGTGGTTCTGTGTCAGCTGTTAGTAGCACTAGTAAGGAAACAGGGTTCTATGGGACATGGCTGGCTTGGTGCTGGTTGAGCCCTTTCCAGTGACAGCAGTTGGCAGTGGTGAGATGAAGGCAGTGTTGGATTTGTGCTTTGCAATAGGATCCGTCACAAAATGCGGAGGGACCTGCTCAGGCTTGGTTTGGTTGGCATTAAGGCAACAGTCTACTGTGTTTTGTTCCTAGCTGTTAAAATTCACCCCAATACAGTTATCGCCTGTATGTGATCAAGGCAAGATACTAATACTTGTGTCTGCATAATAGATTAGATGCTTTGAAGAAACAGTGCTTTTCTAATGTGTGTTCTCATGTACAGACATGTATGCAGACATGAGAAGAGAACAAACCTGAGCTCCTAAACTAATTGCTGTTTTCCCAGTGTTCTTAGAATTTAATAAAGCAGTGGGCTTGTCTTTGTAATCTGCTTGCTGATGGGAGTTCAGCAATTCTGCTGATCGTGCCTGTTCCCTTTAGCTACAGGACCCTCGCCTCACCCCATTAAGAGCAGGAACAATTCTGCCCATGTATCTCAAGGCTGCTGCATAGCGCTGCCTAGTGAGCAAATGGTTGGTCTAAGTTGACTTTGACAAATCCAATTAATTATCTGAATTATCTGCAGCCTAGTTCATTAAGCAAGTCTGAACAGTGAACATTGTGCTGTTAGTATTGCTAGTAGTGTATCTTGCATGCTGTCTTTCATCTTCCCCTCCTCCTGTCCCTTGCTCAGTACTTAAGTTAGGAGCGTACCTCCTAATGCCTTGCATGTCTAGAGTTGGTGTCCTGTGTAAATAATTAATAGGGCTTACATGTTTCAAACAAGTCTAGTTAGGGTGTGTGAGGGAAACTGAATGATGACAGAAGATACACAGTACTGAATTTTCATTTAATGCAAATTTGGATTTTGTTAGAACTATTCTAGATCTCAGCTGTGGTAGCTGAAGTCAGTTTTCCCCAAGACTTGGTCAGACTGATTATCTGCGATTGCCAGAACAGGGCTATCCTCACTTTATAGCCTGCCTGCCTGCGGTGGATTCCTTTGGGTTTTTTTAAGAACAACTGTTTTTGGTATGTAATGAGGGTTGCTCATAAGGGAGTGCCTATGGATCCACTAATCTTTAGAATTTCTTTTATGGGAAGAGCCTCAGGGCTGCATTAAACCTGTAGGGGAAAGGCTGTGCTTGGTCTCTGTGCTTGTAACTATAGCACATCATCTTTGAATCCTAAACTTCTCAGTTAGACTTTGGCCAAAGGCCATAAGTTAGGCCATAGAGCTTTGTTAGGCAAGAATTGGTAAGTGATGCAGTTCCCTTTTGGATTACTGCATATGTGGCACTTAGTTTTAAAAGGCATTTTTGTACGGTGCTTCAGCTGGTGAGTTCTCTTCTGGCCTGTTAAAGGCAGCAGTCTTGGGCATAGGCCAAATGCTACGAAGTGCTACTGCCACAGGGTATGGGGAATGCATTTCTTTGCTTTGTCCTTTGGCTCTAAGAAGATCTGTTTTAAATGTTTCTTTTCCCTTTACAGCAATCTAGTGTTCTTGCCTCTAGAAATAAAAAATGAATTAAGTCAACTCTATAGTATTGTTAATGCTGGGTTAATATACGTGCAAATAAATGCAAGAAGCTGTAGTGGCTTCAGGCTACTTTAAACAAACTAGAATTAACATAGTGAATACTTGACTCTAGCTGTTTACTTAAGAGGATATTCAGAGTAAAAGGGTGGAAGAAAAATGCATGTTCTTTTTATTGATAGTATTTCATTGTTTGCAAGTACTTCATCTTTATCTACATCGATATTTTAGCTTTGTAAAGTAGAAAGCCTATTTAATATGGAAGCAACTGCATTAATAACACTGAGACAAAACCATTGATAACTGGATTCTCTATTAATAGCCATGCTTCTTTAGCTTATGTTTTGGTGGCCCAAGTCAGTAGTAGAGCACAAGCTAGGTGTCAGGATATTAGTTCACAGAAATTGAAAATAATTTCCTATAATTATTCACTGTTATCTTCAGATAATAGATGAATATAGGCATTGCTCCTGTTTATTTAAAGGTTTGGTTTCTGTGCATTGGTTTTTGTTAACTGGAGGGCAGTCCAGTTGGGATGAAAGTGAGTGAGAAGCTGGTTGTCCTGCTAGTGAAATCTAAGACATAATTTGTCCCTGCTGCAAGCTTCCCCCCCCGAGTGGTTGTAAATCAGTACTTGAAGAACTGTCTTCTGGTAGTCCTGGATGTCCTTATTGAATGATGGTCATAGATGATGTCAACTGACAAAGCTGTATTTCTAGTATACATAGCGGAGGTGGTCTTGCTGTACAAGTACAAAAGCAACTTTGGAGGTGTAACTAGCTCCTGTGTTTTGTCATATCATGTGTTGGCAATGCTGCAGATACGGACATGTTTACAGTGAGAATAGATGTGATCCTGCATCTCCTACATCTTGAGGCTGGAAGACTGCTTTGGAGTACCCAGAACAGAGGTTCACTCTGTGATAACTGTTAATGTCTACTGCTGAGTTTTTTTCCAGTCACTAGTATATGAGTGATGTTATCTTCTTTCAGATTTTCCTTAAAGATAAAATTGATGGTTTGTGCTCTAATTTTGACTGCAGTTGCTTGATGAATAATTCTTTTTGGAAAGGAAAGCACTCTGTAAACATCAAGGGCACTTGCAGTAGGTAGCACCAACATAATTTAGGAAGAAATGTAGCTTTATGGAAAGCTTGTTCTGTCTTCCTCTGCATGCCAGGTGTCTTAAATTATTTTTTTAAAGATGATATTCTTATTTGAGTATGCATAGATGGGACAACGTTTAGAGCTGTACCATAAGACACCTCTAGGGATGTATACTTACACAGTGAGTGGTAAACAAGCAGCACAAATTTGGTAGTAGGGGAAAAGATTATTCTTGTTGCTATCTTCATAGTTTGCTTAATTTTATGGTGCACTTCTGTTTAACTGGGAATAATCATGAAAAATCATACTTCAGCAAGCTGGTCTTTCAGACAAGTTGTGGAGGCTTCAGTCCAGAGTACTATCTCTCTGGGACTTGGTGTGCTCCTTTGCTATAAACCTTAAGATCAAGGCCTGAAGTCAAATTCTTGAGATGAATTAATGTTTCAGTACCTTGCTGGATTTCTGGTCGGAGATGTCAGCAACTTGGAGAACTAAGTTCTTGAAACTGGAAAACTTTTTCAAGCTGCAGTCGTTTTTTGGTGTGTTTTTAATATGAAACTTACTGGCTTAAGTGTGTGTACTGGAAGAGCAAAAGCTGTTCTCCACAGATGCTAAGTCAGTGGAGCTGGGGCTGCATTTTATGCTTTTGAGCTACCTCTGCTTTCTTATGGGCAGAACTCACAACAGCATCACGTTTCTCCTCCTGGGCTGTGTGTACTAGGTATCTGAGTGAATGAACTGAGCCATTAGTCTATGGAACTAAAGGAGGTGAGAGAAAAGGTATCTAGCCCTGAGAAGTTGTAGCTGTTACATAAAACTATGGAAATCATCTCTTTATCACAGCTGTAGCTTTTGGTTATCAGATTTGACTGCTTTGTTTAGATAGCAAAGAGCCTGAGGGACAGGGAACTACTGGAGAGAGTCCAGCATAGGGCAACAAAGATGACTGGGGGATTGGAGCACCTCCCTTGTGAGGAAAGGCTGAGAGAGCTGGGACTCTTTAGCCTGGAGAAGAGAAGGCTGAGGGGAGACCTTATTCTTGCTTATAAGTATCTAAAGGGGTGGGTTGGAGGAGGATGGAGGCAGACTCTTTTCAGTGGTTCCCAGTGACAGGACGAGGGGCAATGGGCACAAGTTGGAACATAGGAAGTTCCATTCAAACACAAGAAAAAACTTCTTTATGGTGAGGGTGACAGAGCACTGGAACAGGCTGCCCAGGGAGGTTGTGGAGTCCCCTTCTCTGGAGATTTTCAAGACCCGCCTGGATGCAGTCCTGAGTGATGTGCTCTAGGCATTCCTGTGTCAGCAGGGGGTTGGACTAGATGATCTCTAGAGGTCCCTTCCAACTCTAAAAATTCCGTGATTCTGAGGTAGTGGCTGAAGGGAAAACCTCATGCAGAAAGATCAGTGGAGCTGAAATGAGGGGAGAGGATGGTCTAAGACTACAGCAGGTGTTATGACCTGTGATAAATGAGATGATCCATGTCTCTTTCCAGCTGGAACTTGGCAGTTTAGGGTACAATCAGTCCTCACTCTCATTGGGACAAAGTGGTATGTAAAAAAGGTGAGGTTTAAATGCGGCTCTAAAAGTCCAGCTGGTTGTGCCCAATAAAGAGAAGCCTCTAATACAGGAGCTGGTTTCTATTGTACCTGGTTTTTTTTAAACCCCTTTATTTTCAAAAGTTGTGGTACTGTTTTGTGACAACCTTGAATAAAAAAAAGTTTGCAAGTATCTCTTTCCTGTAGGATGCAGCTGAAATGGTTGCAGGGGAGCAGAAAAGATGACTTCCAGTCAGGTCTGCTGTAGGACTGTCCTGAAACAGAGGTTCTTAGCGGATGGAACAAAGTCCATTAATGCTAGTAGAGCAGGTGCCTCTCAAAACAGGAAGTAGCTCAACCTGGCTGTCTTTTAAGGTTCCTATTCTGCACTGGGGAAAAAAATACTTGCAATTTAATTTGTCCCTCACACCTCTTGAAAAGAAAACAATATTTGAAGTAGTTTTTGCAGGTCAAGGACTTTGCAGAGAAGGGGAATATAGGAAGGCTTCCTTTAGAGGGTTACTAGATGGTGATGAATCTCACATTTACTGATTTTAATACATACATATTATTTTTATTTAAATAGATAATGTTAAAAGCAGAGTCCTATGTAGATGTTGTGGCATTATGGGCCTTGGTGCACAATTATGGAATCAAAATTGTTACACTTTTTCTCATTAAAGTTCAATAAACATGAATTGACTGACTCATCACCAGAGACCTTAATCTTACTCAAATAACATCAGAGCACAGAGTAAGAGGCTGGAAATTGATTTTTCTTATTTGTACCACATGTGTTTGCATGCATGTCCTTACTGTTTCCTGACTGTGAGACATACTATCAGCAGCTTGGAGATGATCTGACAAAAATTAACCGGAAACTAAAAATTCTCTTACTAAATTATTAGAGGTTACACTATGCTCTCCCTAGCTGCTGACTGGCTCTGAGAATTAATTCCCCTCTCAGTCTATGGTAGCGAACATGAATCTTTGATTATATAAGCTAGGGAAAGATATTTAAAAGAAACCTACAGCTACTGTTTCATTATTAACAAATGCCAGTTATAAGAATTGTCTTCCTGACCGTGCAGGCAGTTCTCTGCACGTCTGTCCATGTTTGCTATCATGAAAACATAACACTTGCATCTAGCACCAGTTTTATCTCAGGACTCTTTTGAACAGGTGCTTTATATATATCTTGAAGTGATAAATCCTGGGAGGGCAAAGAACAGGTTTCTGAACTTGAACAACATCCAGCTTAAACAAATGCCTGAACTTGTGGCTGGAAAATACTCTCAAATGCAAGTGGCTGTAGCATTTGAAAAGTTAATTTCATGATTGAGGAAAACAGAACTTTTACTAGTTACACCAGTAAAATGATCTTAAATCACTGGAATGTATTGTGTGGCAAACTGACAGTACAAGAGCTAAATTTTCAATGTTCAATCTGTTCTCTGAACAGCAGCCTCAAGGAGAAGGATTAAATGTTATAATTAGATGCAACCCCCGCCAATCTGATATGTCTTGAGTCAATATGCTAAAGCTTTTTAACCATTTAGAATGAAATGCAGGTGAACTAATATTGGGTGGGACAGTGAGGTGTAATGGGTGGAAAACTTCTCAGTTGATTCCAGCAAAACTCCCATGAGCTTCAGTGATACTAAATCTATCTTGAAATTACTCAAACACAGGCTTTCTAACAGTGTTTAAACTGTTTAAAAAATGTTTATTTCTGTTGTAAGGTACTAAGAATCCAAATTGTTATATAACAAATACAATTCATATCTAAATATAGCTCAAAGGACTACATTCAAGACTTTAGAAATCATTATCTGCAACAAGACTTGAGTAGTTGCTAATTAGTGTGGTTTGTGGCCAGTATTCATGAAGGCACCAGAGCAGGAACAAATGCACTTAAGCCAATTTGTGGTATTTGGTTTCTGGCTTGCAGTTCTTCTCATTGGCTTGCCAGAAACCTGGCCTATGTATTTATTTGCTTTCCACAAAGAAAGAGAGATATTTGCTTTACTGGTGATTATTTATTTGGTGGAATTCAAGTTTTTAACAACTTGCAATGTTCTGAGCTATGCTTGCGGCTGCGGGCGCTGTGCTGGCTTCCAGTGCTAAGGCTGTGCTTCTCTTTGCCTGTCCCACTGACCATGTGAACGGAAGGTCCCTTGCTGGTCACCAAATGGTAGATATGCATTTAAGCAGTCACTTTGTGTGGAACGAAGATGCTGCCAGTGCTCAGCATACAGTGAAGAGATCATGTATTTGAGGGCATAGGCACAGGAATGGCTTCAAATCTGAATTCAAATAGTGTTAAGCAGTTTAAAGCTCTCTACACAGTCTTCTTCCTTGAGGAGCACAAATCTCTTACTGCCTACAGAAGGAAAAGCTCTTTTTACTAGGACTACCAACAGTGACTGTGATGTTGAACAGTGTCAAAAATATGTTTCTGGCCTCTAGAAGTATTTGCATTTCACAAATAAAAATTAAAGCATGAAGATGCAGTAGAACACTTAAAAAAAAAAAAGTTGACATCCTAATGCTCAGCCTGTGTCTTCAGATCTGTCTCTGCAGCCATTGGTCCCTAGGATGTGCTCACTACATCTAGTCCTGGACTTTGTTAGCTTGATTAGTTGCTAAGAAAGCAACTTCAACTTAATCACAGTAAAACTGTATTATATTGAAAGTAGACTGTTAGAGAATATTTGGTGGTTGAACAATATGCTCTGAAAGAGGCTTGCATAAAACTAACTTTAAACTACTCTGTTCAGCTGCGGCCTGTGCCCTTGCTAGGTGTGTAGGCACCTGTCAGGACTTGAGACATTAAGACCTACGCCTTATCTTTCAACTGAAGACTTTTCACAGTGCTCTACTCAAAAATATTTATCCACTTTATTCCTGAGCAGTGCTGCACTGCTCAGAGTCTGACCTTAGCCAGCTGTGCCTAATTCCCTGGCTGCGAAAAAGGAAACATCTGATGATGGGTGGGTGGGCTGAGACTGAATGAACACTTCTGAATTAGGTGGTTAGATTTCCTTGTGATGTACTTTCTTAGTAAATCATTTAGCTGTGCATTCCTGGCTTATCCTAGCATGTAGTTCTGATTATCAGGATAAACAAGATAATGAAAATCACAGGTTGACTTCAGGAGCAGATACAAGTATATATACTACTACAGCTGATGTGGTATTTAGTCGCTCTGTATGGTTGTTAGTAAGTTTGTTCAAGTGTGAGTGGCTTCCCTGGGGAAGGAATGGGCTAAGGAATACAGAATCACAGGGCTTGGAAGGGACCTCTGGAGATCTAGTCCAACCCCCCTGCCAGAGCAGGGTCACCTATAGCAGGTTGCACAGGATGGCATCCAGGCCGGTTTGGAATGTCTCCAGAGGCAGAGACTCCACCACCTCTCTGGGCAGCCTGTTCCAGTGTTCTGCCACCCTCAAAGGAAAGAAGTTCCTCCTCATGGTGAGATGGAACTTCCTGTGGTCAAGTTTGTGCCTGTTACCTTTGTCCTATCTTACTGTCTTTGTGTTCTGTTTGTAAGTTTGTATTTTTAATCAAGTCCTTCTAGTCCTTTCATGTGCACACTAAGTAAGTGGGATACTTGGTGAATACTTAACTGGCAAAAAAACTTCTAGGGAAGTGTACACAAAAAAAGAAACTTATTTTCAAGTCTGCTATTATACTAGAAAAATGTTGGACTCAAAATGATTTGTACTTTGAATGTTCTCGCAAAACTTAATGCAAAAACATCTACTATATCAGGGCTGAACTTTAGCATTAAAGCAAATTCCAAGTACTTGCATCTTTCATAATACTTCTGATCAGCCTTATGTTGAGCCTCCAGCTCACTTTCAAGGTAGCAGGTGGGGAGGTGAACCTGCATTGCAGAACAATCAAGCTGTGATTGAAGACAATTCTGAAAATGTGATGTGTTTACTATACAGGGTCAGGGGTGAGAAGATAAATTTTTTTTAAAAGAACAAAATCAAACATCAAATCCCAAGACTCTAAAAATAACGATGCCTTAAAAAAAGGTTTGGTAATGTTTTGATGTCTGACTCATTTTTGTCAATGCCTGGAGCTGCCAGTACTGAGTTGCTGGTACTCAGCATTATGCATGGAGGGATTTCCAATAATAAAAAGCAGTACTGATACAAGGCAGCACACAGTTGATGGTAAATATGCCAACAGTATTGGCCTAAAATGCCTCCTACTTGTTCCTTAGTATACTGTGAAAATGGCTTATGTACGTTCTACTTGCTCTGAGAAGAGCTCAGAGGGGCCTGCACAAGCCATTGAAGGATGTAAGGATGTCTAGGGACAGATGAGCTTGGAGAGAATTTGAGCTGGATCACTTTGCTTGAGAAGTGCTATTCAATTTGGGTGCAGGAACATGGTTTTATAATGTACTTTTATTCAATGTCTATTCTAACAATTTTGGAATAGTCACAAAAATCCTGGAGGTTAATGCGAAGTATACATTGAGACACTTATTTTATTGATGTTTTTCTAAATAATATGTAACAAGTTCATACTTGGCTTCAGGACAACAAAATAAAACTAGTCAGTATAGAAAATGTCATGATAGTATGATTAAGTCAGTCTCTCTACCCTTTCTAATGAATATACTTGTCATGTCTTATTATATCTGTCAAGGAAAAAATAAACTATCTGGAAAAAAATGAAGTAATAGTATCAGTGCAGTGTAAGTGTTCACATGAGGCTTTTTTTCTTGGAAAAGAAATAGCCACTACAAAGTAGAGAGTGATCTGATTGTATCCTAGTATAATCTTTTTATTTTGTTCAAGGACTTCTTATAGGAGACTTTGGTCCCAGATACGTATCTCAGGCTTACTGATCCAAGATGTCTGGTGTGTATGAGTGTCAAGTACTAAGTTTGGGAAGTTCTGAGGGAGGCTTTGTTAGGGAGCATATGGTACAAATCTTTCTGTAAGTACTGTGGCTAACTTGGGTTGTTCTTTCATCTGGTATGGTGTTAGGCAGATATTACCAAGACCATGCATTTCAGCAGCAGCTGATTTGAAATAAGGTGGATTTGGGGGTGGTCATGATGGCTGTGATGAGGTTGTGGAGCATAAGTGGGAGCCCAGGACAGAAAGCAGTCAACACCCTGCCTGGCCAGTTCTGGACCTGCTCAGTCTGGTGCTATTGGCATACTCGCCTCTAGATGTGATAACGGTGCCTCTGCGGTCTGCTGTCAGATCTCACTGGCCTGGAGAAGGTGAGTTAAGCAGTTTTGGTTCAAGATAGGCTATTCATATGCCACATATTAGGAAACTGTTAATCTAGGCAGGCCTAGTCAGCTGGTGAGCTTTACCATTTTTAGTAAGAAAATCAAAGTACAGCTATATGCAGAGGACAAATGGATACAATACTGTCTGCTCATGGATTCATCTGTGTAGGGAATACATAATGTTCTCAAACATTGTTCTCAGATGTTTTCCTCATGCATTATGCAATGCATTTCCCTAATGAAAGCTGGATAAGAGCAACTAAAATTTTGAGTTACCTTCCTCTCCTGAGGAAAAAGCACTTATTGTAGCTAGCAGTGTCTTCCATGGTTTCCTGTCATTGTCTTGCTCATAAATATTTGATACCCTTTCCGTGATTACCTCTTACCAACCATAGTTGTGCCAGGTGATGTTCTGACTTTCTGTTCCACCCAGCTTCCAGCCCATGATAAGAGATGGGCTTGATGCACTCCTCATATCTGGAGTCTGGCTTTGCACAGGCATAAATAGAACTAAACTCCAAAGTTGATTGTGTAACGTTAGTGTGCTGGTGGCTTCAGAAAGACTGAACTGACCAAGCTGTAGTCAATGCTTGTCCTGGTTTGAGGTAAAACAAGATCAATTTTGTTCAGTAACTTTACTTTTTAGCTAGGCCTCTTCTAATCCGCTCCTGAAGGGAGGCAAGAGAACGAGCATCTGTTGTTCCACTGGATTGGGCCAGTCTAGCCCAAACCATGACAATGGTTAACAGCCAGTGGTGGTTCTTGCCTGCTTTCCCTGCTAATGCGGTCGGGCTTTCTCAGAGCACACAGCTGGTTTAGCATAACTAGATTCCCTTCCTAAAAATAGCTAATGTATCACTGAAGTGGGCCTGGCGGCCATAGGGAAATGTTCTGCAGATCTAGTATTTCATTGGGATGGTAAGTTCAGATACTGGCCAAAAATCCAAATCCTTGTCTCTTCCCATGGCCTTCTTGTGAGGCTTTAAGCACACTGCTGATGCTTCCTTTCTTCTTCCCCATCCAAAAAGCAGCCCAATAGTCTGAAGGGGGGGACAGTGGGAAGGAGGGAGAGTGATTGCTGGGGAGGAAGGACTCTAGAAACCTGCTATTAGGGCCATGTAAGTAGATGTGACTCTAAAGAGAGGCTTATACTAACAGGGTTAGTACAGGTGAAAAGAAAACAAAAACTACTCTTTCTTTTCAAAAAGGAGAGGGATTTTTATTAGCTAAAGTGATAGCTGAATTAATTTTTAACCTTTTCATTTTAGACCCAAAATACTTTGCCATTAAACCTGTTCAGAGGCAAGGAAAAGGAAGTTTAAAAATCCTTTGTACCTGCAAAGATGAATGGATCTTATGACCCATAACATCACAGAACATCTCTAGTGGGAACAAAACTTGAGTTCTACTGTATCTTTCTATTAGGATTTCACTTGAGAAATTGTGCTTTGAAACCTGGTATGGGGGTGTCAGAGTCCAGAAACTGGGCAGATGGTTGCTTCAAGTGCTGAAGTACAGGATGATGCTGAATTTCCCTTTTTTACTGAAATGTATTAGAATGTTCCCAGTGAAAGGCACAGTTGTCTCTCTGTATGGGTACACATAGGTACCTACTGCACACTTTCCTTCTGTGAATCCAATGTGGAGCAGTTTGAAAGTGCAAAACATATATTTCACAGATTACCATGGAGATCACTTTAATCAGCTTTGAGACCTGCTAATGCTGTAGAGATCTTTGAAGAACTACTGCTGTTTTCATCTTCATGCAGCCAGTGCAAGAAGGAATGAACATCATGTCTCTGTGCCGTCGCTGGAAGAGATGCTTCTCTCTAGGTAACTGTACAATGGGCAGCTGCATTTGTTGTGCATTACACTAAACTGTGGGTGGACAGAATTAAGAACAACAGCATTGGAAATGCTTTAGAGCAAAAGGTCAGTATGTATTCAGTAAATGTTTCTAATTTAGTGTTGGCTAGAAGCCAACGTTACAGACCTCTGGGCTTTTAGTAGAAGAATACAGATAGGTTTACATCATGAGCATATAAATGGGAAAACATTTTTTTTCTTGTTTCAATTGTTCTCTTAGAAATCAAGATCAGCTGTGCTTGCAGCTGATATGCTTAAAGCTGTTAGTAAATTGTTATAGGAACAGATGCATTACAGAAATGAAAAAAAAGCACTTGTGTGCCAGAATACTAATAGAATTATGATGTGCCAAAGATATATTTAGCTTCAACCAATATTAATACAGGGAAACAAGCCTCCAAGGTGGGAGGAGAGAAGGCTGTAACTGCTCTCTTCTGAGGATTAGCTGTGACTGTCAGTTGTGCTAAGGAGATTTCTGATGGCTGTATTTGAAATATTCCACTAATCACCTAACATCCGCTGTGCTTGATAGTTATGTACATGGCCCACAAACAGGATTACTAGTCATGGTTATCCAAGGTGTAGCTGACAAAAGTGCCAGAATTCCAGGATCTTCCTTGAGCAGTAGGTCATTCAGAAGAGAGATGCTTATTCTTGTTTGAAGTGTAAGAATCCAGTTTAGCTGTAGGTTCTGCCACCTCATGTTCACTTCTTAAAATTGCTTTAACAATCAAATCTCTGAAATTCCAGGAACTGCAAATAATGATACTGGAAGAAGGAAGTCGAATTGCCATTGTGTATTGTCAAATGCAATGTATTCAGTGTTAAACTCAGCTTTTTCCTATGTATAGGAAGACTTCTTGAGCTGAAAACTCAAAAGGAACTTCTTAGTAAAGTTATCTTCATCTCGGAGATTGAAAGTGCATGCAGAAGGGACTCAGAATGTGTTTGCACAGTGGAACCTGCATTTGCTCTGTTGCCTTGTATATAAAATGCTTCTAAGTGATGTTTAATAAGGAGCTCTAAATCCACCGTCCTCCAAACTGTCTCAAATGCTGAAGCCCTGTCCACTGCTTTCTAATGTGTGCAAATGCGTTTTGAGCTTGACTGACAGTTGGTAGGCCATGCCATGCTAATCCAGGAGTTTAAAAATGAAGTTGTGGAAAGAGCAGAGAAATGTTGACGTGTGACATCACCAACAGATGAGCAGAAACATAGTTCCCCAAAGTCTCAAAACCCCAACCAGGGAACACTAATGCTTGATACACCAAGTTTTCACAGAACCAATGCCTCTATTTCCTCCTGCAAATCTACCTTACTGCTGCTTCTTATTGGGCTTAAGTTAAGTGCTGTTAGCTGGAAAAAATTGATGACAAATTTCTTGTAGGATACCTTGGTGCCTTTATAGTATTTGCGAAGTTCTTGGAAACCTGGAGCATATGAAACTCATGGGTAGTTTTCAGAGTTTAATCTGAGTTTGAGAAATGCTAATTGTTTGAACCACACTTTAGAAAACTTATTGCACATGAAGTGTTTGGATTTGGACTTGAGGCATTTTAGGGACAGCTTGGGAGGCTCCTCTGGCTTACTGGAGCTGCAGTGCTTCCTGCCTATTTAAAATTCTGGTGTTGAACAGTAGCTGCTGAAGCTGAGTATTCAACTTTGTGTCAGGCTATTAGATCTAATTTATCTGCTGCCTGAGATTTATTTTTTTCAGGCCCCAGATGTATCATTGATTTTTTTTTTTAATAAATCAGGCACAATATTGTATACCAGAAATAACGTGCTTGAAGTCCAGGTTATGGTGACAAGCTGCTAGCAAACACATAGGTGTGTTTGGAGAACAACTGAGGAAAGAGTGGAATATGAGTGAAGCTTCTAGAAAGGCCATTTTTGTCCAGTGCAGTATGGGAACTTAAATACAACAAACCACTTATTTTTAACTGGTGTCAATTACTGGTGCCCCTAATGGTTTTGTAAACTTAGTCTGGAAGCTGTGGCAGGGCAATAAGGGACTAAATTCTTCTTAGTTACCAGCGATACGGGTTCAGCCTTGGAATTTAGCTGACAGCTGTAGCTATGAAGCAGAATAAGAATAGATTATGTTTGTCTCATGCAGCTTTATTAGCTCAGCATTATCAGCAGAAGCTGCTTGGTTTTGACATTAAGTGAGCAGGTACAAAATGACTTGGGAGATGGAGACGAGCTATTTTAGGCAAAGTGCTGTTCCTCTTGTACAGCCTTGGTGAGACCACATGAGGAGTGTTAGAGAAAACAGAAACACCAGGCCTTTACTTGAAGAAGCAAGAAGAAATGCACCAAGGAGACTTTAACTTGGACCACAGGCAACCTTAGGCACCTTTGCTCTCCTACACCTGAGTCTGCTGCCACCACATTATTGCTTTGAATAATGTGGCTGTCTGCTATTCATACAGGGGGAAGTGAATTTTGTTGAGCAGACCTGCTTCTTACCCTTGTCTCAATAAGAGTTCTGTTCTGTCTCTAAAATACACAGGATTTGTGCATGATCGTGCATTCTTTTGTGTATATAGTTTCTGTTAAACTGTATACTCCTACAGTAGCATAATCCTGGTTGCTGCTTTTTAGTTCTCTGAAGTGTCTAGGAATCTGTTCTGTTTGTTAGTGACAACATCTAGCTGCTTCATCCAAATGAATTTGGGCATATGCATCAAAATCCAGGCTCCAGCTGTTTCTGCTTGCAGCATGCAATTCCATTCACAATCTGATAGAGGCTGCTCTTCAAAATAAGCTGTGTTTTTGTGCCTTGAACTTCTTGGAGTTAAGAACTTTCTAGTTCATAATTTAAGATTATTCAGAAATGCCTTTTTTCAGTGTTGTCAAGTTTAGCTTAAATCCAGGGATAAACCCAAGAAAGAAGCAATTTAACTTCACAAGGCATATACTACTCCTGTTCAGGCTTACATTAACAGGACCAAGCAAATGGAGTTCTTGTCTTCCTCACTTCTGTAATCCCAACAGTGGCTTTTGTATCAGCTAAGGCTACAAAAAGTCTCATGAATGTGTGCAGTTCTAATCACCTACTGTAAGGGAGAGCTACTGATGTTGTGTGACTATTAACATGATGGATCAATCGCTTATTAACTACTGATCCACCTACACTATGAGTATCTCCGCATCTATCATAACACTGCAGTTCTGTAGCTACATCTCACTGGCAGATCAGTCCTCCTTGGATTGACCAGTATATCCAAGCTTTTCTTTTGGCTTAGCTGAGCTCCCGATTTATAGCAGTAATTTTTGCACTGATCCCTGAAGTGCACTGTTATGTTTGTACTGTAGGATTGTTAATATTTGTATGTTCCTGAAGACTGGATTAATGTATCTCTTTAAGACTGACACTCATTGTAAGCTGCATGTAGCTCTCCAGTCTTCAAAGTAAGCAAGCCCAAACTCGTGGCCACTCACTTGTCTTGTGTTTTTGACTCATTAAATGAAATTATCACCAAAATTATTCTCGGAGCAGGTTGACAAGTGACCTCTTTCCAGCATGACAGCTTCTCTCGGAGAAGCTTGATAAAGCTCCTCCTGCATGGCAGCTTCTCTTGCAGACCAATTCACTGTCTACTCCTATAGGCAACTACTCTTGAGTTTTAAGCAGCTTCTGAAATCCATGAGCATTATTGCATGGGCAACTTTCCGGCCCAACAACACCCTTCTTAGTCATGTTAATTTTGATAATCTATACACATTGCATAGCTATGAAGAGAAAAAGAGAGAAGTTACAGACCTGGGTCTGTTTAATTTCCTTTGCAATATCTGGGTTAGCTTGATTGATGACAACTTTCTCCTTGCATTTTGGGAGTTCAGAGAATAAGCTTTCTTTGCTCAGTCCTCCCTTGTCATACTTATGAAGCTTAGTATTACTCTTAATATCCCTTTGGGGGCTACTGTCTTCATCTGAGTCTCAATTTCTTTATTGGTTTGTATTTAGCGCAGGAAAAAAATTCCTATCTTCAAATCTGATTTTCTGCTGTGCATAAAATAGCTTTTCTTCCTTTCTATGCATCTCTAAAACATCTGCTACAAAGGTATGGGTGTCTCTTTGCATTCTGACCTGAACAGAGGATTTTTCTGAGAGCTTTAAGTTCCCCCGTCCCAAGTTTGACTTGTAGTAGGACTGTTCCATAGCAATTTCAAGTTGCTTACCCCTGAACACAAGGTTTTTCCACTATAGCTTTGGCTGTTGACAGACATAAATTCAGGTGAACTTCTAAGAATAAGATCTTGTGGAAGAACTCTAATTTGATACCGTTTTGCTCACTCAGTATCCTGGTAGTTCTGCTAGAACATGCAACTAAAAAAATAATAAAAAACCAAAACAACAATTATGGGCATTTGGAGAATGTATCTACCAGTTATAGTGTCAGAACTGTGTTTACTTCAAACTTTTCTGTTTTTATATTGTCTCTAGCCTGTAAGAAAAACAGTACCTTCCCTGGCATTGCATATAATGCTGTTTGTTTGTCTTGCTGTATAAGCTGGTAACTGGAGGGGCTTGATCTGAGTAGTCACCCAGTTACTCAAATGCTAATGCAAGCATCTAACTACTGGTTTGTTGCCCACTTTGTTAGTGTTGCATGGTGGCAAGCACTTAATCCTATTAGTGTAAAAGGCCCATTACGGGGTTCCTAATACCTGGAATGATAGAGATGGAGGGATAGTTCTGGCTTCCAGTGTCACAGGTATTTCTTGATGATACTCTGAAGGTTGCATACATGTGTTCTTTTGTGTATTGTATATGTTGTAGCTAGCAACCACCTTCTGTCACTAGAATTTGTCCTGGCCTCCTTGTTATCCTAGACTGAAGCACTGAATGTTAGTATTCCAGTCTGAAAACACTGTATCTGCTCATGTTAGCAGAACTGATACCACTTCCTTTTTAGGTCACTCATTGCCCTCTAACCTAACTAGATGCTATTAGAGTGGAAGCTCAGTGCTAGTGAAGTCCTAGGCTAAAATACACAGTACTTTACTCTCTGCTTCTGTTTCCTACTCACCATTTACATTCCTGTGGAAATATTTTACTTTTTACTATCACACATAAAAGATTGTTTTTCGTAAATGGCCTCTACAGAAGTTCCGGTTGCCCTCAAACCCCAAGGAATTCCCTTGGGAAAGCTGAAGAAAGCTATCCTCCTCTTCTCTGCTTTATAACTGCCTCTTAAAATTTGACTGTGATCATGGAAACATGAAGAAAGTTAATTGAATAACAGACTTAACTGTACCTGCTGAAAGCTTTAAGTTCCTGAAAGGTGCATGTTACTAACATCCATGGTGCTGTTTACACAACTTGAAAACATCTTGAAGTAAACCAGATCTAAAATAACCACCTACTAAATATGTATTACTTAGCAATATATTTTTAAGAAAATAATAGCTTCTTTTCTTGATCCAATTTGCTTTACTCCTAAGATATAGGGTAAATGTCATCTGGGACAGGAATACTGTGCCATGCTTATTTCTCTTTTAGCAAATGAAAGAGCTGTTGTATCTCCAATAACTTAAAGCAGAGCAGCTCTTGCATAATTCTTGAGAGAAGCGAGAGGTGTTTTGCAACTGCAGTATTAACTTTGAGACTGTTGCTATTATGAACCCTAGTACTTTGCAAGACATATCTACAAAGAAGGAAGCATGTTTAAAATTACTTTTGATAAGAGAAGAACTGGAAAATAAAACTTCCACTGTGAATTACTCCGGAACTTCCTTTCTTCCAACTTGAGTATGTTAGAACATTTGCCTACAATCTTAATACTGAACACTGTAGTAGTTTTCTACACTCTAAAAAAAAAAAAAAAAAAAAAAAAAAAAACCAACCCAAAAAAACCCCTTAATGCTGTTCATCAGGCTCTTTCACATGAACTGGTTATAACTCAAGGTTAAGGTATCCCAGTCCTGGTGGGAACAAAGCTTTACTGGAGGACCTGGTAGCTGAGTTCATGCAGTGCATCTCCTGTGAGAGCATGCTGTGCTCTGCCTGTTCAGACTCTTATGTTTATGCGCTTTTAGATTCACTGTCAAGTGTACTTCTGTTGAACAGTGAAGGCAGCTAATGAAATAGTGCAAGGAAGAACGTATTTGAGGTAAGAACAGCTCCCTTAGTGAAGCTTCAAAGTCACTGTTTATATATGAACTTGTTGACAATTCTCATTACAGAACTTCTAATCTGGTGTTGGTTTTGGTACTTGATTTGTGAAGGTAATCCTGTGAAAAGGATGTTATCCCAAGAAAGTGATGGTGAGTCACTGAATCTGGGGTGGCTTGTTAAGAGCAAAATTTGTATTTCAGTGCAGGCAAAAGTCCAGACTTCTCTGCCACCAAGCTAAATATGGGTCTTAACTTCTCAGCTGTTTGGTTTGTTAACTTTCTTTGAAGCTAAGCCTATAACAATAACACCATGTAGTCTGTAAATGACAAAATTTGGAGGCTTTTGGTGGCTTGTTTTTTCACTCTGAGGAAGGCTGTCTTTCATATGTCTCTTAATTGAAAACTGCCACTTAATACAGTTGGGGGGGACACAAGGAACTCTGTATGGCTACTTTAACTTTTACTTATGACTGTCTAAGCTTAGAATTCCAGAGTAGTTGAGGTTAGAAAGGACCTCTGGAGACTGTAACCCAACTCTGCTCAAGTGGGGTCAGTTTCTTTAGCTCGATATCCTTTCTTCTGCTAGATCCTAGTCCTGCAAACAATGTGAAAAATCGGTAGGATGATTCTTGGCTGTGACCCTTAGTATTGCTTTGGGTTCTAAACTTGACATAATGAAGCCTGTCTAGTGAATTTCTCCATTACAAACCTGCTGCTTCTCATAACTTGTGGTTCTGCTGTCTTGGTGAGGTGCTTAATTGCTCTGTTATCACTTGTTCTTAAAAATGGAACACATGTTAGAGCCATCAAGTACTTCACAAAGATAGATAGAAGTAGTAACTAGCTGGCTAATCTACTTAAGAGAAAAGTACAATTTCAGTAAGAGTTCTCTTGTGACTTCTGACAGTTGGCAAGCATCCCAAGTGACTCATCTTTAAAAACACTACAGAATTCACAACACTTTATTTACTCAATCATAGAGAAGCTCTTATTACTAAGCAGACATTAAGGAGACAGGTACATGGAGAATGTCATCTTTGCAGGCCCAGTGAAGTAAAAGTATTAAATTATAATTTTTTGCTTTTCAAGTGATAATAAATGCAATGTGAATTTGTCAGGGCATCAAGCCTGGCTTCTCTTAATGATGAGAGAAAGCTATAAAAATCTCTTGATATTTTTGTCAAGCTTTAATCCCATCTTTTTTGGAAAAAAACCTTGTTAAATAGTGTGAAGTTAAGAGCCTTGAAGAAACAAATGGGCTTTATAAAAGGGAGTTTATAACTCAAGTCTGACTCATGGAACTTGTAAAGCACAGTGGGAAACAGTATTAGACTCCAGTAGTGTCTCATGCCTCAGAGTTGAAGCCAGATGTATTGAATGCTGTTTAAATTCCATAAGGATTGAAGTTCCATAAAACCAGGTAGTAACCATAGTGTTTCACTCTAACCATGCTGCTCTCCTAGCTCTTTAGTACTTTCACAGAATACCCATGGGCAGACTCACTTGTAAGTAAAAAAACCTCAGGGGATATATCAGGCTCCTTGGTTTACTTTTTGATGTCTTTTGCTCTATTCAAGTTGACTGAGACTTTTCAATGTTTCTTTCCTGAAGATGAGTGGGAATAATGAGTTTATGACATGTCTTGATTGTGTTCCTGATGACTTTTGGCCAGTATAAAAATTGTTTTTGCTTTTCCCTGAAGTACAAGTTACAAAGCTGAGAGCAGAGTAGGTGGTGACAGTGACAATGGATTCTCATTATTTCAGGGGGCAGGGACACTGGGAGGAGGACTAGGAAGATCAACAGCAGAGCTTGGGGGATACGAGCTGAGCCAAATGACACTTTAAGCAAGTGAAGAGAGCTGCCCTACTACCGCACCAAAACCATGCTGGGTTATTCTTGTAGAATCGGCTTCCTTTTAACAAATTATCTTGGCTTCTAAACATCACACAGTGAATTTACATTCATCAGTATACAGTACATAAGTGTGAGATGATACAGGCTTAAGATCAATGTAGTCAGAAGATCTGAAATCTGATGTAGCTAAATATACTAAATGAACAGGCTATGAGGCATAATGGTCTACTGTTAATATGCTCCTTGAAGCATGAGTAGTTTTATCAAAAATAAATTGTATGGCAGTGTTGCAAGTCCTTGGGCAAGTAACAGACAAGATGCAGGTCTTGTGGGAGGGAAACCTTCCCAGAATGAAAAGTTGGTCTGCTCTAAAGTGAAGTCAATGAGTCTGATTCTGTGGATACAGGGAAGTAAACACTGCTGAATAAGAGCTGCTCAGACTTTAATTTGAAGTTCCACCACTGATGGAGGTGGTCGAATCTGTGCTGTTTTTATCCATAGCCTTTCTCAAACAAGGAGCAGAGGTGAAGTTGCTTTTGCAGGGCTGGAGTGACAGTCTGCATGCAGTGAGGTCGTCTTGAGGGGGCGATGGTTTTTGAAGGTGGTGTAGCCTCTGAGACTGCTGCCCACCAGGAGCCCCTCAGAAGCTCAGGGCTCCTTAACCTTTCTAAATGCGGGGAAGGGGAGCATCTACAGCCAGTAGCATAGGTCACTTGTCTGCAGGCTTCTGGGTGTGATCTGCTTAGTAATGAGGGAGGTGGAAGGCATTCCTGATGGGTAGGATTACTGGATGATCTTCCAAAATGAGGCTTATTTCACTAAGAGTTGAAGCAGCTGACTTGAGCCACTTTCACAAATGAAAACCTTCTTAGTACAGCTGTTTCTACACACAAGTCTGCTTTGAAAATATTTCAGGGCATCTAAACAATAAGGCAAATGCTATTGTCCTTGGGGCACTTAACTTGGAGAGAACAGCCAAGAGCATAGTGTGTTAAGTAAACCTAAATGCCTCTCAACTTTATCAGCTGTATTGACTCAGTTAATCCTTAAAGTTGTGGGACATATTCATGATACTTGGCAGTGAAGGGAATAGTGAGCAAGAAGGCTTCAAACATCAGAGTCATGAAAAAGTGAAATAAATAAGGTCTTTGGGGGGGATCAACAATTTTTATGGCATGTTTGTTCTAGAATAATTGCACTTCTGTTCTGGAGCTTGACTAGGAAAACAGATGAAAGCTGCTTCCTTGCTCTTAAGAGTACTGTTGTTTGATCTCCTTTGCAGTTACACAACATGAAATCAATGAGAAAGAACTGCAAGTATCCAGTAGTGCTCTTAGTTCTGTTTTTCTGAAGGGGAAAATACCCACTCACAAGGTTGAGTGGTCCTCTGTTGTGGCAAGTTTCTTCAGGCTGAGTAACTGAATGTAGTATTATAATGGCATGGTCTTGCATAATGTATAGTCTTATATATTTCACTCCCTAATTTATGTGTTTTTCACAAAGTAAATACTAGCAAGTTGGTATATCTTTGCTGTCTGCATTAGTGTCAACTGAAATGAAAGAAAATCAATTAATTAGCCTCACACTTAGAAGTTCAGCCTAATGTCTCCGAAGTATGAATTCACAATGTGCAACACTTCTCTTGGGCAAGAGACAGTGCTGTTGAAAGTATTTTAGTTTAATTACACTAGCTTTATTGGCCAGCTACTAGCACTGCAAAGTTGGTGGTTTTTTTGGATACTGGACTACATTGTAAGATGAATGGGTAATGTTGCCCTCCAGTGGCTAAGGTGTAGAGGATACAGAGCCTGTTTACACTAGCAATAAAGAATCAATCATTCAGAAAGTCTGGTATTTAGGAGTAGGAGGTTAGCGTAGACCTATAGTCTCTTTTTCAAAAAAAAGTCCCAGTAATGTTTGAGAACCTAAGTGTTTGATAAATTAAGGTTGTATTAGGATTGCAGTCTTCCCCTCAACTTATTAAGGACATAATTTCAGGGGGCTCTCCTCTGCTCACTGAAGGACTGCTTTTTTTTGCCACTATCTAATCAGGTCGCAGTTTGTTGCAGTATGATCTTAGCTTTGTACAGAAATTGGAAATAGCTGGTAGATTTGGCTTTACAGTAGTTGCTCCTCAATGTTACCTTTGAATGAAATTTTCATATAACCCTGAAATAACACTTTCACTAGATTCTTATGAAACAAGTTGTCTTATTCTTGTCTAGAGTCAACCTGTGCTAGCTTATAAATCTACGGGTTATTTCATAAACTGATACTCATATATTTACAGCTCAAGTAATGTAAAGTATCTCTATGGCTCAGAATGGAAAAGAAAAGCAATGAATGTCTCCACCAACTCTGGTAATACTCTGAGGCTTAACAGGGGAAATAGCTAGCTCCTTTCCCTTATATTTTGGCTTTCTCTTAATGCAAAGCTAAACAATGCTTCATAGGACTCAAGTCACTCCAGGTAAGTTGGAGATAAAAACTACTTTCAAGTCAAAGATTTCAGCTATCGGTGCAAAGCAAAGTTTCTTGCTCTTTTCAGTCTAAAACTAAGGCTTATTCTTGAGTACAAACACTCTCCGGCCGGCCCCAGCTGTGGCTGTGCTGTAGGGGATGCTCGGTGGATAGTGCCGGCGGTAGAAGGCAGCCCGCTGCGCGGACACGTGTGTAACGGGCCCTGCCCGCGGGGGCCTGGGGGAACTCGGGCAGAGATGCGCTGCCCCGTGCGTGTGGATTTGGGCTGGGGCGTGCGGATTGCCGGCACCAAGGAACCGAACGGACCTGGAGCCCCGCGGCAGTCACTGGGTGTCACTGCCGGCGGCTGCCTGCACTCCCCCCCGTCCCCTCGGGGGCTGTCCCGCACTGGAGCCTGCGAAGNCGCTCTCCCCGCTGCCAGCTGGCTCCGGGTGCGCCCCGCCACCCCCTCCCCGGCCATCCATTATTTATCAGCCTCCGCCGTGGTAAACACCGGCGAGGGCGCGCCCGCAGCTGCCGCTCGCCGCCTGCCCCCGGCCCTTTCCCGCGGCGCGGCCCCGCCGGCAGCTGCCGCGGCCCCGGGAGCTGCCGGCTCGGTCCCGGCGGGGGCCGGCCCTCGCTGCC
>VYXH01005807.1:357131-374347 GCA_013397275.1 Burhinus bistriatus | reverse complement strand
CCTTCCCTCTGCGCTCTCCCTGCAGGACCTGTCTGTTCCCCCTCGGGCTATAAGAAGGCGGATGATGAGATGTCCGGAGCCACGTCCTCGGCGGATCTGGACGAGGCACCAGCCCGCACCATTTACTTGAACCAGCCCCAGCAGAGCAAGTTCCGCGACAACTGGGTCAGGTATGGAGCAATCCCTGCTTCTCCCCTTCTAGGCAGTCAGCCCGCCCACTCCGCAGCCGTGGGCAGGGAAGGGCTTTGGTCCTTCTCCCTGCCTTCTGTCCCTGCCTAGACCTGGTTTCAACACAGCAGGTTCTGCTTCAGCCGAGGCCGCAGGGTTCGTTGGCCGGAGTGGGTGCCAGGGTCTGGATAGCAGTATAGGGGAGAGGCAGCAAGGGGTAAGCTGCTTGTAGCAACAGTAGTGAGAGCAGGGAGCTCATAGAGCTGCACGAGTGAGACGCATGAACAGGTTTTCACTTGCAGCTCTAGTAGGGCTACTGAATTTTGGAATAACAGAACATAATCCAGTACTCTTGGACACAAGGGTTAACCCATGAAAACCCATTGTGAGGTTGGGATAGAATTGGCTATGTAAACTCCATGGAGTGTTCTCTTGAAAAGTAGCAGCATGTAAGAATAACTAGTCTAAGTTAAAAAAAAAAAAATTATCTAGACAGGAATAACTATAGAGTTTACAAACTCACGTTCCTATGCATACAAGGTTATGGTCCACTTTTCTGCTTTAATTGAAGACTAAAATGAATTTTCTGTGGCATTTGGAGCCTTTCACTGTAGGCATGTGTGTTTAAGACTTCTATTGCTATGATTAATGTTGTTATTGCAGTTTGGAAACAAATATTGTGTACTGAAACATGGAATATAAGGATGCATAACATATGCAAGTTGTGGCAGTGCTTGTCACACTTGCCCTGGCTTAGCTAGGTGAACAGATGGCTCCTGTCATGACTAAGGAGGAGTGTTATTTAGCAGGCTTCTGTTTGTTAATGCAGATGTTCGGGTTATTGTTCAAAGAATGGTTTACACAATGAGTGCCTTTGTGAAAAATAGAGGAACTCTATATCCTGCTGAAACTATGATTTCCATTAGCTGGTTTATTGTCTGCATTAAGGGCAATTCTAAGAATATCCTCTGGAAGGATGCTAGTGTTCCAGGTAGTGCAGCAACTTATTTATACAGGATTTTCTCCTAAACTTTGACTTATTATATACTTGTATGGGAAAGTCTGTGGCTTAGGAGCAGTTAGAATGACAGACTTTCTTAGTATCTTGGTTTTTGTATGTAGGCAGCAACATTGGATGTTTTCTTACTTAATTAGTCAAGGAAAAATAAAAATGAGCTGAGTTCAACTGTTTTCTATGGATAGACTACTTGTACTTTTCCTGCTTTACAGAAAGAAAAGCAGGGAATGGAGGGCTGGCAGAATCTGTAGTTTAGGTTTTCCTGAAGGGTTTCTGTTGTGATCTGGCTTAAACTTATGAAAAAAAACTCTGTGTGACTAAGCCACCAAGAACTTGTTCCTGATAGCCCTATTACCAACACCTGAGCAAGCTGTTCTGTTCAAGTTGTTGCCTGGAAGCCATTTCCAGATAGCTGTAAAAATTTTTCAATAGTTTTTTGCAGCTTTGCCTCCTGATAAAGGCAACTTGAGTTGCAAGGAGTACTGGTGTGTGAGGGGCAGGACAAAATGCAGGTAGTGTGGTGGGAAAGTAGAGGTATTTGCATTACGTGATTAGTAATATTAGCTCCTTAGTGTCATTTAGAAATTAAGTTCACTTTATAGTAACTTGCTCCTGCTCAGTAAAAAGCTTTGATCTCTTTGACTTTTAAAAGGGTGATGAGCTTTGGCCTGTCTGGATTAGAAGAGAGGGTTGAGCGGAGACCTTATTGCTTTCTACAACTACCTGAAAGGAGGTTGTAGTGAGATGGGAGCTGATCTCTTCTCCCAAGTAACTAGAGATAGGACAAGAGGAAACGGGTTCAAGTTGTGCCAGGGGAGGTTTAGGCTGGACATTAGGAAAAAAATTTTTACTGAAAGAGTTATCAAACATTGGAACAGGCTGCCCAGGGAGGTGGTTGAGTCACCATCCCTAGAGATGTTCAAGTGTCGTGTAGATGTGGTGCTTTGGAGACATGGTCTAGTGGCAGACCTGGTGAAATAGGGTCAATGGTTGGACTAGATGATCTTAAAGGTCTTTTCCAACCTAAACGATGCTGTGTTTAGTTTTCTTCCCTCAGTGCAGTGGGAATGAAGACAAAGGCGACTTGAGATCATAATATCTGAGTAATGGCGCCTTGTATGGAGCGTGAGTGGTGGTTTATTTAATCACTTGCTTATGTATATTAGTTTCTCTTGAGGAACTGTAATTCTGTATTGTCCTTGGACTTTCTTATTGTGTCCAGCTTCTGGATTTCTCGATGCTATTGGATTTGAAGGCTTCTTGTCTCCATAGGAAACATCAGTGTACCACAGCACAAGGCACTGTGTAAGCGGATAAGCACCTGTACATAAGTGCTTATGGAAGACTAAACTGAAGGAGATAATAAGACAGTTTGTGAATCATGTGACTTCTGACTGTCATTTTTTTGGTAGTCATCAAGGTTTCTCTGAACAACAGTGGGAATCTGTGGATGTTCATAAGAAGCTTTCCAACTGAAGGAGTAGTGTGGAATAGCTTGCTCAAAACTAAGCAAAGAGTACAGCAAGAAATGGAGGTGCAGAGGGTGGGGGAAGGTAGATTGGTGGTGTGTGGCTTTTTGTCTAAGATGTTCTAAGCATTTTGAGCTCTTTAATTCTTCTGAGCAGAGAGGTACTGTTAAAAGTAGTTTCCTGTGTTTGTGTGGGAGCAACAGCAAAAAGTACCGATGTTTTCTCAATTTTGAACAAGTTAAGCAAAATTGATAATTGTATAATACCACTTCTAAATAGTATATAATGCTATTGCAAAAGCTAAGTGGATGGCAAGACGAGGTGAGGCACTTTACTTCCAAAAGTCTTAAAGGGTGAGGATGTAGAAGAAAGAACTGTTCTCTGTTGTGTGGGTTTTTTTCTTCTTTCCCTGGGCTTTCTGGTGTAAATAAGTGAGATTATGAGAACTTTCAGAGCAACAGCTAAATTTTTTTGGTGCTCTTCAAACTTTGTCACAAACTATTTCAAAACCTAGTGCAGTAAAACTGTGGTGTGGGCTGGATTTAGCGTGGTCCTTTGTGTGTGGCTGTCACCATTCTTTATTACACTGCTGCAGCACTGATTCCTTCTGTAGGAATGTAACAGCTTCCAATACTTCATCCTTACTGTGTTCAGTTTTAACAACTTTGTGTATGTCTCTTTCTTCAGACCTTCTAATAAAAGGTAAATGATGCTCCATCTTCAGCTGAAGCATTTTAGAAGCTTTGAAATATGTAAAAAATAGAACAAACACAACTACTTTGTCCAACACAGCTGTAGTTGTGGTATTAAGTATGTTTGCTCTTTTGAAAGCTAACTAGCACCTGTTTTGACTTGTTAAATATACATAAGTATTTATCTGTTTATTTAATAGGAGCATTTCTGTATTTAATATTCAACTTCAGTAAGAAATTTATGTTCTGAAAACTTCCAGCTGCTGTGTACAAAGCTCTATGCCACTTAAAGGCAACAATTATAATCTACTCTCAGGCATTCTACATCTGGGGATCGAACCTAAGACATCTCTGGCTACAGACAGTGTGAGGTAGTAGCCAGCCTTCTACAGAGACCCCAGAGAGCATTTTTCACCCTTCCTTCCAGTGTGCTGTGGGAAAAGGCTTTCCTTGTGCTTCTTGAAAATACTGGGTTTTCCTTCTAATTCAGGTATAAAACACAGAATGATAGTGGATCGCTAAGGTTTCCAACCTCTAACTGTTCTGCTGTTCTGCTGTTGGCTTGATTCAGTGTGAGCAATGAGTAGTTTGTACATGTGTTACGTAGATGATCAGCACAGTGTGAAAATAAATATTTAGCAGAAGTGCCAGCTTGGCTGGTGGTTTTGACCTGAAATGTTTTTTGCTATGTGAGTCTTCCTGATATCTTAAATCACAGCTCTTTTACTAAGTTTGATTTATAATGTGATTACCTGAATGGTGGGGTAATTGATTCAAAAGTCTTCGTCTTATAGTTTGAAAAGAAATTTGCCTATTGCCTTAAAATCACAGGTATACAGATGGGGCATGATGATGGTGGTTTGAATGTTGTGTTAATACTTCTGAACCAAACTAATGGCATGAATACTTTTCCTAATATATACTCAGTGGCTTGTGAAGACTGGTTTACCTTGCTTAATGTGAGAATAGTCTACAGACCTGGCTTTCATGTAAATACAATTCCTTGATGTTATTGTATTAACCTACTCAGTGGCTTATACTGGATGTATAACACTACTGTACTGAAAAATTCTTCCAGTGCATGCAGTAAATACCAAGAGTTAAGTGATTTGAGGCCCTCACTTGTGCCATATGTGTTAATGTTGATGCAAAAGTAGTTGGAACTTCAGGTTTCTTGATCCAGGAAGCATTAAAATGCTGAAATAACTTTAAGGACACTTGCAATTGTCTACAAATTTTTCCATGTACATTGCAGTTGCTGTTGCTCTATGTAATGTCCTTATATTCAAGGCCTGGTAATGCATCTCTGCGCAAGTCTGTTTTACATTTGAATCAGGACTCTGAATTTCAGCCTTGGTATGTGGCTTGAGGAGAAGGCTGGGGCGGAGCAGCAGTCAAGGACAGCAAAATTCTACTCATGCGTTTCAACAAGAATTCTGGATTCAAGATCCATTAAAACTTTCTCATCAGAACAGAATTTGGTGGCTTGATCTATTAGGGAGGTCCCAAAAGATGCATTCCAATATCCAGAAAATTCCAGGCTAAAAGACTTGTTTTTAATACAGGTAAAAGCTAAATTGTGTTAGAAAAGATAATGGCCAAGAAGTCCTTGGTTTCCACTTCTAATAAGTAAAGGGTCTTAAAACGCAGGCAAACTGAGAAGGAATTTCTCATTTAATAAGGCAGAAGCCCCACCACTAGGAATTTGGCACTGAAGACTATAATGAGGCTTCTAGTAGCACTGAAGGTCCTGTGTGAAACAGGCTGTTCTTCATCTGTAGTCCCAGACTGTCCCGTGAGTGTCTGCAGGATGCTTGCTGGTGACGAGGTTGTAGGCACAGTCTGGATTCTTCTTTAATTTCAGCTGTATGTCGCAAATGAAAGCAAAGTGCATTGCTTTCTTGTCTTGTAAATATGTACTGTAGAAGCCACTTGCAATCTAGAGCAGTTAGTACTTTTTGAATGCGTGAGGAGGTTCTCACTGATGCTTATTGAGCCCATACTGCTGAAGTAGTTGCTGGTATCAATAGCCAATTAGTATTGACCCGTGTAACACGATGTCATGGTTTTGGCTGGGATGGAGTTGACTTTCTTGCTGGCAGTGCTGTGTTTTGGATTTGGGATGAGAATAGTGTTGATAGCATGCTGCTGTTTTTGGTTGTTGCTAAGCAGTCGAGGCCTCTTCTGCTGCTTATACTGCTGTGCTAGTGAGTAGGCTGGGAGCACACAAAAAGTTGGGAGGAGGCACAGCCATGACAGCTCACACCAACTGACCAGAGGGATATTTCATACCATATGATGTCATGCTGAACATATAAAGCTGGGGAAGAACGAGGAAGGGCCGGGGGGACGGGACATGACATTCGGAGTTATGGTGTTTGTCTTCCCAAGTAACCATTACCTGTGATGGAGTCCTGCTTTCCCAGGGGTGGCTGAACACCTGCCTGCTGATGGGAAGTGGTGAATGAATTCCTTGTCTTGCTTTGCTTTTGTGCGCAGCTTTTGCTTTACTTATTAAACTGTCTTTATCTCAACCCATGAGTTTTCCTTATTTTCCCAATTCTTCTCCCCACCCCACTGGGGAGGGGGAGAAGTGAGTGAGTGGCTGCACGTCCTAGTTGCTGGCTGGGGTTAAACAACAACACATGAATATCCCAAGTAGTGTTCACTATGACCTACTGTTAAAAATGTGAATAGTAGTCTTCTATGTGCAAGTGCATTTATCTACACATATGCTGTAGACCAGCATTCCTCTTGCACTAAAATGTATCTTTGTTCTTTATGTAAAACTGCCCCTACTTGTCTTCAGTTCTGGTTTTGGTAGAGTTCAGACTTGGTGGCCATTTATACTACTGTTTGTATTAGATTTGGAAATCTCTTCTGTTGTCACGTGAACAGATTGCTTGCCTGACTGCAGGAAAGAATTTTGGAATTCTTCAAAGAAGGGATGTATTATTATATTCTGAATGGTGCAAGTGTAATCATGTACTAAACTAATCCTCTGCTAACTCTTTTCAGTTCCAGTTAGGTCTGTTCTTAACTGCAAAGAAGTACTCAATGTTGCATACTTTTGTAAATCAGCAAACACTTAATTTTGCTGCAGTGCAGCTGTTGCTGGTACTGTAATCTATCACAATGAAAAAGGCTTGGGTATAGCTATAGAAGGATTGTTTAAACCACTAAAACTCACAAAAAGTAACTGATATGGTATGCCTGGTGTTGATGTTGTGTTTCCAGGTTAAGCCACTGTATTTGAAGTTGCTGCATCTTTGGTCTTAGTGGGCTGTTCCTCAGGCCAGAGCCCCTGGATAGTTAAACTGTAATTTTGCCTAGGTGAAATGTATGGATGAAAAAAGAACAGCTGTGAGAGAGTTCTAGTGCCCTGCTGCGTGCTAAGCTCTCTGATGTCCTGAAATTGTTTTTTTTTTGGCATCTTGATGGATTTCATTCATCATCAGTAGCAACACAGCAGGGGAATTAAACTGGGACTTTTTCCTCTTTTTTGATAACATCACTGTTTAAGTGACTTTCAGACACTGGAGTCAAAGCTTAAATGCAGTCTGACTTCATACAAAGCAAGCTGCTTTCCCACATATTTGTTAAATAAATATTGGCCCATATTCAGCAGTGTGTATTCCCTTGTGACTCTGAATTTCTACTTATTCCTCCACTAGTGGTGATTTCTGTACAGAGAAATATATGAACAGAAAGAGACTAAATGTTTTTGTTAATTCTTTGTGTAGTTTGAGTGAGGGTGGAGTCAAAGCCAGGTGTCTTTCAGGACTTGGAGGTGGCATGTACAATAAATCACACTTGCTGAAGTATCTTGCTGTTTACAGTTCTGTGTATAGCTTTCTGCTCAGTGTTACAGACCTTGCTGTCTGACTGGTGGTGGTCTGTAGAAAAGAGTAGAAGAGTCGAAAATTCTCTTATCTTGACCTCAGTAGAGCTTAAGAACTGTAATAACGGCTTTCCATACAGTTTCTGTGGACTGTGAAGACACTTGCTCAGTTTTGAGAGAAATGGAAGTATTCATTTCCTCTAATAACCCACTGCTTTTTACTAGGAACAATAGCTGCTCAAATTGTGGTGATGCTTTGAATTAAATAATAGTTTTAAAACTGAAATTAGCACTCTAGCTTTTAGACAGCTAGGTAACTTACGTTTCTTGGTTTGATATTTTTTCAGTCACTTTTGTTATCAATGCTGTGTGTTTACTCCGAAGCCTGTTTCGGGTTTGCACAGTAACTAAACGTGGTACTAAACTTCCTTTATTAGACAGTAGTATTTCTAGGTTAACTGTTCCAGTCAGCGCTATTTTATTGACTTGTACTTGCCAGCAGGGCTACTGAAAAGCAAGGGCATATTTCTATAGTGATAACCTGACAATAGCAGAGCATGCTGAGACAATATCGTGCCTACAGAGCTTTTACTGCTGTTTCTAAACAGTCTTTGTCTGTGTTTGTTACTGAAAAATAGCCAGGAGCCTGTTCTCCTTTCTGTGGTATTGCATCAATAGAGAACAAATGGAAAGGCCTTTTGTGTTTGCATGCGTTAGGAAAAGCCTCCAGGGCACAGGATTTGGAAGCAAAAATGCTATCGTTTCTACTAAATGTGACCGTGAGGTCTTGTTTTTGGGTTAAACTGAGCGTAAGCGGTCATGCTAATGCCTGCTCTGTTTTAAGACTGCCATGAGCACTGCTGTAGGAGGCCTTTCTAATGGAAGTAATACTTGCTTTGGCAACATCAATTACATTAGGCTTTGCAGTCTTTCACTGCCTGTGTATGGCAGAAGTCTTGCCGATACTGGGGTAATTTGGCACAAGATACTCTAGGTTAGGAATTCTGAAGAATCATCACACAGGAGTTGATCTTACTGAAGTAGAGAGTAATAAGATTGGCATGCTTCAGTGGACAACGTTTCATAATGCATTTTCATGTATTTTTGTCTTAACAATGGTCTATACAAAGATAACCAAAACGAAGCACTTAAAACATAAGCTTGTTGCTAATGCAGCTTTTGAGGAAGTGCAGATAGCTGATCCAAGCTGGGTTTGTCAGCCTGAACCTCTTGCTCCAGAAATGGATGTTATGCATTAGAGTAGATAACACTACTTGCCAGCAGAAGCAATGATAATCAATGAATATTGCACTACCACCACCCTGCCTTTTAGGCTTTGGTGTGGGATGCAACACATGATGTGCATTACTATAAAATAATGATGTAAGAATATATGAGATACCTGTGCTAATTTAGATATCCCTTTGTGTAAAACACTCTTAAACCTCAGTGGCTGGTTGTCTAGCTGACAGCTTGTCTGCTTATCTTTTTTTATTTGGTTATATATGGGGTCTTGAATTAACATGAAATAAACTTTCAGAAGAGCTTCGGTGCCTTATTACAGCAGACCCAAACTATTCTGGCCCACAAAAACAAAGTTCTAGTGGAACTTGACCTGCAGGGGAGTTTGTGGGCTGGCTTGATATGTCCTGACTCTTTTAAACCTGTACGAAACAATATTTTTCTCCCCAAATCATGTGATTTGAGAATAGAGGGCTCAGAGATGCTGAGATGTTATTGGTTCCTCCTGTTACAGAGGTGGGGAAGAACAAGTCTTCCAAACAAGTCTTCCTTTAGTTGCTTCTGGTGGGAGCCTGTCCTGTGAACGGAGGAATCCTTGCACTAAGGGAGATGAGGGGAAGCGGTGAGATCCTTGAGATGAGAACTGTACTACTGGTAAGAATTTCACTAGTTACTGGGCAGTGCAGTTTGAAGCAGCTGTGTTTTCTGTGCACTGCCAAAGTTCAGATAGATTAATACATCTGAATACTCCCAATCAGTCTTACTGTCTGCATGGATAACTTAGGACAACATTTATCCCTCTTTTACAGTATTGCAGTAACTTTGAAAAATCTTTTGGGATTTGATATTTCAGTGGCTAGGCAGAATAATGCCCTTTAAACAGTTATGACCTGTTATGTCTTCTGACAATATGTGAACTTGTATGTACAGGATGTCATTGTAACTGTAGAGAAGCTGTAGGGGAGTGCAGGAAAAGATGGAAACAAAGCAGGCACTTGAACTATGGGTAGTGATTGCTCCAGAGCTGGATGACAGATATTCTAATATGATGACTCTTGGTTCTTTGTCTTTCTCTGGTCAAGCATTTCAGCTTTAAACAATAATATCTTGTAGGATTCAAGTCATGCGCTTCTTACAGTGCCAGAGGAAGTCTAGCTCCGTTTGCACTCCCATATTCTGACTGGACCTCAGAGCCTGTCTCAAAACTGTGCAGTATAAGTAGCACATACCCTTCTCTTAGCTGATGGAAGCATACAGAGCAGTGAAACACTTACTGGCTAAAGTCTTCCTCCGCAGGAACTGTAGTCTCAAGGATTCATCTGACAGAACAAAGGTCTTTGATTAGATTGGGGGCTGCACTGCTTCAGGCAGAGATTGCTGCCTGCTAGAATAAACCAACACTGGTTGTTTAAGATGTAGTTTCCAGTCAACCAGTAATCATTGCACAGGCATATACGTAATTGATCCTTATAAACCTTCATGATTTGTTATTATAGGACTTGTAATCAGTTGATTTTTGTCTCTTTAGTGAGTTTCATGATCAAAATAAACCATTTTCCATTTGTTGCAAGATGATCTTTCAGAGTCGTAAGCATGCAGCTGCTAACAAGGTTGTTCATGATGCCTGGATTTGTAACAACCTAGCTAGTATTCTACATGGCCGCATTGTTTGTTGGTGAGGTGTTCCTATGAATGAGCTTTCTCTGTATGCAGTGTAATAATTGCCTGTTGGTTTTTGTGTTAATGTAGTTAAATATCACTTGAAATATGTAAAGCTTGCTGCGGTGTCTCCTGCAACAATGGTGACTGTCTGGAGGTAACTTGTGTTCATACTGTTTCTGTACTTGAGAGCTATAGCAGAACCTCTGAAGCTGATGGCAAACTTGCCATTAAAAAGTGTCATGTGCTTGCAGGACCTTTGCACGCGCGTGCACACACCGTTCCACTGAAGACAATATTTGAGCCCTTAATTCAAGCAGATCATCTTGGATTTTCTATTACTTTTTCTTTCTTCTCTGTTACGGGGCATCTGATCTCTTGTACATGTTAATGGAAACAAAGCATGCTTGGCAAGAGAAGAGTTCAAGTCCTTAATGTTCACTTTAATTACCCAGCCACTCTGCTGTGGTTCTGATGTCTGTGCCTGGCTTTCTTACTAGTCGTTCCTGTGAATTGACATGTGTTAAAATTACTAACATCAAGTGATACTCATTCTTCATCTCTCAGATTTGAGTGTTTTGATATGTGAACTGTGGAATGGATAGCTGTGGGTGAATGCTGCCTGGGAAAGGACAATTTGTTGTGCTTGTCACCCCTGGAAGTGAGACTGCATGTGTCTCAAGGATGTCCTGTTTTCTTTATCACAATCAGCCTGAAGGTGAAGTTCATCTCAGAGTTGTCCATCTAAATTCTCAAGGAAGGGGTTGGAAGTACTTTAGATGGCTGACTGGGAAAATGTAGAGCTGTATTCAGCTGCATGTTGCTAGCACACATAATTTCCCAAGGAAGTAACCTCTCTGCCTCTATTATTGGTAGCCTTTGCCTCTTCAAGTAGAGTAAAACTTGACTATGAAGTTTTGGGAGAACAGGGAAAATAGCAACTAAGGGAGTTGTCATGCAAAAATTTCGCGTTAACAAATAGAGGAACTATACTGGAAAACTGAGTTTCTCAGTGCAGTGTTTGCTACTTTTCATTGGAGTGTTATCAAAATAACTAATCCTTGGTACTTTAGTAGCATGGTAGTGAGCTAAGGTACACGAATGATGCTAACTTTTTTCAAATTACACAGTGACTGCTTTCAGACAAACTTCTGCAGTGCACTAGAAGCAGTGAGGCCAGACTCTTGGCTGTACTGGTGTGTAGCCAAACTCATTTAACAGGGTTTGGTAGTGTCCCTCCTGACTTGCACAGTGGCGTGTGACTTGAAACATGACTTACATGAATTAAGCTGCAGATACAGAGGAGACATGTCTTCTAATGTTTGCACACCTGTTTAAACATCAAACTTGTGTAGTTAAGCAAGGTTTGCATAGTTAACAGCTTTTGTTTTAGGAAAAGACAGTTTTTTGTTTGGTTTCCTGCATGTGCTCCCCTCCTCCCCCTGCTCCACAACCTGTTCTGTGAGCTGCAGACCTGGTGTTCTTGGAATTGGCGTATCAGGCATCTCTTTGAAGATAAGATGTCTCTGATTGAGGCTGGTCAGAGGGCTAGCCTTTTCAGGTATTTATCTTTAGTGACCAAAATTGTGCTGTGAATGAGCTGACTGAATTTTCTACTTGTTCACCTGTAGAATTTAACTTCTCTCTGAGCTTTGATTATCCTGAAGTCATCTGCAATGCATCTATCTGTTGGGAGGGAGCACAAAGCTTTAGAAGTATTGTATTTGCCCCTTTAGAGAGCTGTTCTTCGGAGCCAAATTAATCAAATACTCCTGCCCAGCTTACAGTATTAGTTAGTTTTTCACAAGAAGCTTTATTTTGAATAATAACATGCACCTTCTTTTTGTACATACATATGATTACTGTTCTGGGACTGCATGGTAACAGCTGAATGTGCCCCTTTCTAATTGGAGAACTGTACCTATTTTCTGTAGGCATCTGTCATGTTACTTCTGCTATGGATGGAGTGACTTAATATGTATAAAGCTCATTCAAAAGAGCCTTATGTTGGCATTAACACAATCATTAGAGTAAGAATATTTTTTTGTACCAGTTAGCTGTAGAGTTGGAAATGGTAGAATGTTGTTTAATAAATGTTTGAGCTTGATTGCCATCAGACAAACTCTTGCTCTAATATAGTCATAGCAATGTAGTATCTAAGGGAATACTATTTTGATATAAAAATTTGCCAGCTCTTGGCTTCTAATTAGTACTGCTTGGGGAATTCACTTGTAGGGTAGGTCTAAACTACTATCTTGATTAACCCATATCTTTAAAATCACAAAGTGCTTCTGGGATGTGTATATTTAATTATGTTCTGTATTATAGGAAGGTTATTACATGTGGGACCAAGCAAGTGTGGCTTAAAACAAAAGATACTTACAGTTGGAAGAAATGAATAGCATTTCCAAAAATAATTTCTCTTCATTTATACAGTAAGTGTACTACATTACATGCTGTAAACACAAATGTATGTTTTCACTCAGTTGGCTTAATTGGTGTGATTTATGTTGAAGTGCGACCACCTGCAACTTCTGTAGGGTATCCCATTGAGTATTTTAATACATGATTCTGCTGAGCAGTACTAGCAATTGGAAGTCTATAGGCTGTAGTGCTAGCAGTGCTATCATATGCTGCCTTTTGTAGAGATCCAGTTAAAGGAATAACTGATTTGCATCAAACTTAGTAGGAGTTAGTAATTGCTTGAATAGCAAGCCAGGTGAAATTGAAATGTAACTACCACACACTGGTAAGATGGGACCTTAGTTGTTTTTAAATTGATTGTTTTGTTCAACTTGCCCCACTGATTATTCTCCAGGGTGCAAAATAGAGCTTCATGTAATAAATTGTGCTGTGTTGTCCCTTCTTACTATCTGATTCTGGAAGATGCAGCAGTACATCATTAAATGGGGATGGAGAAGAAAACAAGAAGAAAATGGTTAAAGCACATAAATGGTCTTGGAGAATGCAGTTCTTTAACCTTGTATGTCGTCGCGGGATGGAAGTATCAGACATAGTTATGATTTAGCAGCAGTTCAGTTTTATTTGTAATTTGAGGCGATGAAGAGACTGTAAATCTTTAAATCAGTTAATGATTTAAGTGCTGCTAAAATTCAAAGTGATTTAACTAAATAACTGAACAGCGACTTGATTACAGATTCGAAGATGACAAGATTCACACTAACTTACTATAAGGTATCCCAAACTAATATGTGTACATATGAGAGCAAAGCACAGACTTCAGAGTAATGCGTATACACTTAAATAAAACATATTAGCACGTGCACACACACTTACACAAACATACACACACCACAGCCTATAACTGCTGAGATCGATGATCTCTTAATATCGCACGACTTTATTGGGTTGGCAGGTACCCCTTTTAACTCCTACACGTGCATGGAAAATGGAAGAACATCCACATCCATAAAGCTAATGCATACAAACATAAATGGAAAGGTGGATGAAAGAGAGGCTAGCCTACAGTTAAAATTTCCCTTCTGAGTTAGGGTAAATACTCATGATGCATTGGCATTCCTCAACGGGTGGTAATTGAGGCTCAAGAAGGATTGTCTCGCCCTGGTCCTTAGTCTTTGAAGTTTGCCTTACAGCGTCCCGGCTCAGGGGAGGTACTGGCCACAGCCCACTGCGATCCAGAAGAGCTCAAAGGGTCTTCACTAGAATCACTACTTATAGGATCTGAGATAATTGACTTTTGTCAGGTAATTTTCCACTCTGGCCCAGCTCAGATGATGGAATATTCTGGTACTTTCCACCAGTTGTGCAAGCCCAAAACTAGTTAGATCTGCAAGTTCTGGTACCAACTCCCTTTGGGCCATGAGCCAGGTACAGATGTATTGGGCTGTCAGGCAGTGATATTCCCAAGTGATAGGGGAAGCAAGAGCCAGACGTGTTAAGGGAGTGCCTTAACGCTCTGGTCCTTTATTTTTCGCAATTCATGCCTGACATTTCCTAGGTTGGTATGTGGCCCAGTGATGGGGAATTGCACCAAGTACCAAGTAACCAAAGGGAGGGGGGGTTGCACCACCACATATGTACAAAGATCAGAGAACCCCACTGAACTTAACTGCCTGTGGATCAAGGTTGTAAAGAATTTTATGCATAGCAGTCAATTGTGAAAGGCAGATCACGTAGATAAAGCACTTAATTATACTAGTCCTTCATGGTTTGTGAATAGTAATGACATGGATTTCAGTTTATCTGGAAGACTTATTGGTGGGAGAGAACAAGAAAAGCATTTCACATAGACGACCAGCCTTAGTGGAAAGGTGCTCTTGACACTTTTAGGAAATTCAGTGAAACAGTGTCTTGCCTGTGTTTGAGGAGTTGTGTTATTAGTGCTTCAGGAAACAATTTTTCCTTCTTTCTTGAAAGGAGTATCTTGGGATTCTCAGTTCCTTGGAAACCTAAGCCTTCTTAAAAAAAGCAAACAAACAAAATGATACCCTGAAACACAAACAAACTCTTGTCACAGGTTGTCTGGCTCTTACAGAGCTTACATTTGGTGTCTGGGGGAAGACACCTAACTACACCTGCAAACAGTTGGCTCTTAAAACTCTGACTCATGCTGATGTCCAGTGGTTAACAGTGGGGGAAGGTGCAGTGCTAATTCAGTGGGGGAAAGTAAGGCTGAGTTGCTCTCCTTATTCTAAAAATATTTTTTTTCCCTGTGTAATAGACAACTAAGTGCTACTTGATAGACTCAGGCTCTCATACAGCTCAGATAGGTTCTGCAGCATGACAAGTTTCCTTGTACTATCTCAAGAAGTCATGTAGATGACTGGGTTGTAACTAGTGTGTTTGGACAGCAAGGACTTGCACGTAAGTCTTAATCTCTTCTAGGTTGTTAAACTCTTTTAGGTCGTTTTTGGTAACTTGACAATATGGGGGAGTGGCTTACAGAACTCATTTAAATTGAATGGTTAAATCTTCTTGTCATCTTGGACACTCTATCCCTGAAGTTGTGTTCGTGCCTATCATGGGTTTGTGAGGAAGACAAGAAGTTACATGGAGTGTTCAGACTAGTTCGTGCAGTACTCTTTAGTTTTAAGGTAGAAGAAATAGTAATACAACTACTCAGGGGAAACAGCCAGAAAAGATTAACTTGAGAAAGTATGTATTGTTGTTCTGGAAGATTATTTCTAACTGAGTATAGAGTAGTTCTGAACTGGGAAATGAGGCATTTTTAAAATGGCACTGCAGAATTTCTAATTTCTCTTATGTTCAACTCTGCCTCTCCCCAGCACTTAAGTCTCTGTTTTGATAAAGGGTAAGCCCTTGATCAAGTGCTTGGAACTGAGGTAAAAGGTTGCCTGTTCATGGTGTTGAAGTTTGGATGGATAGTAAATTATCTGGTGGTTTATCCAATAAAGTTACTAGTGATTAAAGCGGACTGTCAGCCTTTTGGGTCTGTGTGATACCTCTTGTTCTGTACAGCTCTTCCTCATAACACAGACAGCTTACTTCCTCCATGTTGCTGTGTTTGTCTTTACTGTGTGATCTGTCTAACATTGGCTTTTGGAAGCCTACTTGAAACTCTTTGGTCATAATCCCTATATGATTTTTCCAATAAAGTACTAAAATAAAAATCTTCTAACCTGCAGCACAGCCAAGTACAGCGTGGTGACATTTCTACCTCGATTCCTGTATGAGCAGATAAGAAAAGCTGCAAATGCATTCTTCCTCTTCATTGCCTTACTGCAGGTATTGTTTTACTGGTTTGCCTTGATTATAAAATGAAAACGTAATGCAGTGAAAGTTGTTTCAGTTGTTATGCTTAACTGCAAAGAAATTCCTAGACATATTTTAATAGTAACACTAATGAAGTATATACTTTAGAACTGAAATTAGAAGGCAACTTGGAGACTTCTTCCAATGTAGTTTGTAAAAATCAAGCTACTTTTATTGTTAAGTAAAAACAAGACGTAATATCATAAAACATGGAGCTGTTGACCATACTGAGAAAAGCATGTGTGGATTCTTGTGAAACTGCTGACTGTTTAAATAGTCCAAATTGTCACTGCTTCCAGTTAATTACATCAGTTGAATGCTTTTCTTGTGAAGAGAGGAGAAATAGAATAAAAGGCATGTACAACAACTTTATCTTCTAAATTTATGGTAGTTATTTCCTCAAATCTGCTGAGAGCTTACAGTAGTTTGCCTACTGAAATTGGATGTCAGTCAGGCACTAATAAGAAAGCTCTGCATTCTCTCTTCTGAGAACTTTTGCATAAAGTTCTAAATTTGCTAGAAACTGATTTTAAGTACAAATATAAAATAGGTGTCTCCTCTTGCTCTGTTCACAGCAAATTCCAGATGTCTCTCCAACAGGAAGATATACCACCTTGGTGCCATTGCTATTTATTTTAACAGTTGCTGGCATCAAAGAAATCATAGAAGACTATGTGAGTATGATTATGTGGAAGGCCGTGCTAAAGATGATGTTTCAAAAAAGTCACATACTGTCACAAAGCTGTGCATCTCTAATGTCTATTGAGTCACAGCTGAACAGCAGCAAGATATCCTTTTGACTTTCAAAGCTCTGAACTTGACTAGAATTTCTGTAGCACACTGAGATAAATTAAGCATTTTCATTATAGATGAACAAGGAAACAGTACAAGTCAGGACACTTGTTTATACCTTTTCAAACTTGTTTATTTGTGCTTTTATTAGAAAGGCCTGGCTAGAAAGACACTGTAGACTCTTGACAGATATATGACTTTTTTAGCTGGTCTTGAAAATTGAGGGGGGGGAGAACAACTTTAGCATAGAGCAGACTTTTGGGGGAAATCTTCACTAACTTATTTGGATACTATTTATAATAAAGAGTCTGTTTTGCAAAGTTCTGATGAATAAAATAACTTAGAAATCAGTCTAAAGAAACAGCACATGGAATGTGTAGTGCATCTGTCATCTAAATACTGTTCCTTGCTGTTCCTCTTGGTTTTCTTCTGAAAACTGGCTTTGGATGCTTAGGTTTTTTGCTGTTGATCCAGGCTTGAGCCTGACTTCCAATGTGGGGACTCTCACTTTAAAGTTAAATTATATTCTTTTACAAACCATTTGGATTTATGATTTGTGTGGCTTAAAAAAAAAAAAAAAA
>VYXH01005807.1:282905-357096 GCA_013397275.1 Burhinus bistriatus | reverse complement strand
TGGATTTATGATTTGTGTGGGCTAAAAAAAAAAAAAAAAGAAACCCCCAAACCCACTCAAAACTAAAAAATTCCCAGAACAAAGGTAAAAATGACCCAGTGTATCGTCTTGTAGTTTGTAATGCTTCTAGCTCTAATGGTTTTGGAATCTGTAATGAGGTGTAATGAAATGTTTTGTTTCCTTGCAGAAAAGGCATAAGGCAGACAGTGCAGTGAATAAAAAGAAAACAATAGGTAAGGCTAAACAGTCTAAGTTATATATTTGAAGTGCAAATAGTGAATACTAGAACACTTACTTTTGAACAATTCTATTGCTTGAACAGTCCTGATGGTGGGGAACGCATGTCTTTTTGGACTAGGTAGCTACTGGTATGTTAGGATTTTACTTTTCCAAGTGTTTCAGACTGATGCTGATAGTGTGACACTTGAGGGGCAAGGCATGGGGGGGCATTATTAGAATTTACATAAATTTATGTAACTTCAAGGTTGTTCAAAGTTACACAGTTCTTATCTCCTCCAAGAAAATGAAGCAATTTTCTCCCCTGCCAAACTCTATCCTGATTATTCTTAAATAACCCTCACCCACAACAAAAAAACCCAAACACAAAGCAAACAATGTCCCCCCCAAAAAAAAACCCCACCAAACAACCAAACAAAAAACCCCAACACCTCCACAAAGCCTTAAACACTAAAAGTTGGTGTGAAAGAAATTTTAAGTCATTTTTGTAAATGCTGCTGCCCTTAAAATACAGGAAGAACTGTGGGGATTTTGCAGATTTGCTTTCCTGAAGCGTTACTGAAAGATTAACACTGATATCCTCTGATGCCTACATATATCCCTAATGTATTGACACTACTTGGCGCTGAATACCTAAAGACATCGCTTTCGTTTTCGTCATGCACCTTAACTGAAAACCTGTGCAGAAAATAAGAGTTTATTGCTGGCTGCCCTGTGGTCAGCCCATGCTGCAGTCGCGGGATTTCCATGTTCCCATATTGGACAGCTCCTTTGCTGCTCTTCTGTGGGGATCTGCAGATGAAGTGGAAAACACGAGGACGTGACCTTTGAGTAGAGCCCCTTCCTCCTCAAAAAGCTAGAGAAACACTTAAAGCAACATGGGGAATGGAACAACCTGCTGGCTCCATGCTTCACTTAACAGGCAAAATGTTTGTAGGACTGTTTTCAGTGAGTTGTTTTTCCTTTGTGCTTAAGAAGTTAAGTTGATCATTGAGATTGTGTATTAATGAACATCAAAAAGCATTGCTTTACTTCAAGGTAACTTTTCTACAAGAGTCTGGGAAGATGTTTCAAGTGTAAGAATACTGTATTTATTAGTCATGAGGAATCAGCAATTAACTCTCTGTAACACAACAGGCCTTGTTAATAGATAATATAAAGAACGTTCTTTCAGAAGTCACATAGGTAGTTCTAATTCACTTGAAGTGTTTGTTAGCACATGTTCTCTCACTACAAGGGAAGTTTTATCACAGTAATTGTGGAGAGACAGCCTTGAACACCATGTATTCTTACGGAGCTAAGTGGAACTTAGCACTTGAAAAATTATTTTAGTTCAAGTTTTTTTTCTTTACATTTGAATACTCTAAATACAATTTTCAAAATTATACTTAAAACTGTATCCTCATACTTCTTAATAAGGCTTAAAGAGGCGTGTTCTTGAGACTTGTATTATAAGAATGAAAAGCTAATTTATGTTCAAGGTGGCATTAAGATAAATTTAGGTTCTCTATGTGCCTTTAGGTTCTTCTTATAGTTGAGTGAGGTCTAGTCAATGCAATCAGTATAGAGAGCAGTTCAGCTCACTCAAAAGTAGACATCTACTGGCTGCTTAGCTATGTTTTGAACTACACTGACTGCAATGACCAGATGCTTGCTTCAGTAATGTTCATATAGGCTTTGCATTTATCTTCATGTTTAGTTTTTTGAGCTGTAGTGTATCTTCAGAGGACATTTCCTATATTAAATTTCCCGTTGAAAAGATTGGTTTGCTTTGCAGAGTGGTTTTACTATATGGCAATTCAGTTTGCTTTGTAGGAAACTAATTTGAAAGTTCTGCTCCAGGTGAGCACTGTACATCTCCATTAGGAGCTGGAGCATGTTATGCTCAGAGCCAGCGTTTCACGCCTTGGACAGCTTCATGTGGTGTATATGGAGATGACATCGAATCCAGGGGCCAGACTAAGTCTAATCCCAGGGGAAGCCCCTGAGCGGCATATTGCATAGATGTAGAGAACTCAGTAATAACTCTTCTGAAGTATTGATCCTCTCATTGTCAAAATATAGAATAAGGCATGAGCATTTAATACTGTATGGGATACTCTTGAATAGTAGACAAGCACAGGGCTAGCAGACTATAGCACAAGACTGGGAAATGCTTGCCCTTCAGGAGCAGCGCTTCAAATAGCCTTACACATCTAGGTGTGACAGCTTTAAATCCTAGATCTAGAACATCAATACGCTGTTTTTCAGTCTTAGTCTTGGATAGAAGGTTTATATTGAAACTCTGTTTTTGAGTAGGAGCAGTCTTTTTAGGTACTTGTTACTTTAACCAGATACTTTCTGATAATGAATAATTCATCAATTTTACCCTCCTATAAATATTATCTTTTCCGTCCTTTGGAGTACTTGTGTAAAACTGGCTTAAGCAGAATAGAAGGTGTAAAATTGCAATCCCAAAATTTCTGAACTGTTTTATGTCTAATGGAATTTTTCTCTTTAGATTGTGGGGTTGTGTTTAACAAAAGAATAGTTGCTTAAGTAATTTGCTTGACTAATTAGTTAAATTTATTTCAGTAAGCATGAAAACTAAATTGTTTTCTTAAGTAAATGGTCCACAAGACAAAGTTCATGGCCCTTGGAGCTATGAAATACCTTCATTGCGTGTGAACATATAACAATGAACTGTTTGCTGAAGCATCTCCAAAATGTTCTGGTGGAAAGGGAGCTGTTTGGAGTCAGGCACAGGAGATGTTAAGTGTTGCAGTTCTTCTCTGAGGGTGTGGGTTTTGAGTTGAGGCTGCAGGTATGTGGCTTTTTCAGTTGAGTTTCTGGGTTCAGGTCTTCTGTGTTCTGAGCTAAGCAGACGTCTATTCAGGCACAGCTTAAAAGAGGGAAGGAAGGGGTGCAACAAAATTGTTCTTCCCCTAAACTATATACTTGTTTGGGTGGAAGCTCAGCAGTTCAGATGCATCACTAGCAGTGCTTTTGTTGCTGTTGACCCATTTTTTGTTAGTTTACTTCACTGTGATCCATCCACTGTAATATTTAATCTCAGGATTCAGAGCTCCAAGGTGTGTGGCCTGGGGACTGAAATAGAGATGGATTTCTTTCTTGATCTGGTCTGACAAATCTTGCATTCCTGTTTGGGGAGTGCCCTAACCCAAGTAGGATGGCTGAGGCTGTATTCAGCAGAATTGTATCTTCTGGGAATTTGGTGTGATTTTTCAAATGAGCTATGTATGTGAATTGCTGAGGAGAAAACTTATTCCAAGTAGGGGGCTGGCCTCTTCAACTTTCATCTGTTGCACACTACACTTTTTGAACATCTTTAAAAACTGGCCGCAGCTGCTTTCAGTGAAAGGTTTGAGTTTGTTTAGGTGTACTTGGCGTGCTCAGACCTGGACTGGATTTGGTTGCTCAGCAGTGGTTTGGCATAAATTTTTGACATTGCTGTTTAGGCTAGGGTAGCATTAGGTATGTGTAGAAGCATCTAGAGGAACTACTTGAGTGGAAAAGCATGTTCCGGAGTAGATGACCAATGAGTGTGTTAAGACAGCAGTCAGACTTAGGCACTACAGAAACCAAGGCCTGTTTCACTACATTGTTTCCTTTTTTTATTTCAATGTGAGCTTCAGTGTTTAGGATTCTCTTTCTGCCAAAGCTGATTGTTGCTTTTCAGTAGGACTTTGAGCCTGTGTGACAACGAAGCCTTAGCCCTATAAGGGCAGTTTATATGGTAGTGAGGTTGGATGTGTCGGAGTCAAAACATAATGAATGAAATGCAAGGAAAAAAGTGAGAAGTGAAAATTCTGTGGTTAAGGCATACATAGAATAAAGATGCTTCCTAATAGTGACTGACTGTAGGCAATAATCCCCTTTGTTTTAAGGAAGGTCACTTCCCAAACAAATAACAACACTGACCATCTGTTTGTTGGTGTGAAATAATGCCAAGAAGAAATCAGGCCACCAACTGTTGGCCTAGCAGGTGGTAAAAATGATATAATATAAACACTAAGGGCAGATTCTTCCTCTTTCTTGGATGCACATGCCTACAGCTGTGAACGAGTGTGGTCCCAGCTTCTGAAAAGTACTTCTGATGTGTGTGTTAGTTCCCATTCTGGTCAGTGTTCACTACTACTAGTATAGTTTTAAAATTTGTCCAAATATTGGGTATTTATTCTAATTTAACTTTAAACTTTCTTTCCAGTTCTAAGAAATGGGATGTGGCAGAATATTATGTGGAAAGAGGTAAATAAAAATTGGGTATTGGAGGGAGTGGAAGATGATGTTCAAGAATTACTTTTGCTGGAATGAATTTGGAGGTCTAGAGTTAATGTACACTATGTGATAACTCCCTGTGACTTGGGGTTGTAGGGATCATTTCTGTTACAATAGTGAAAATTGCCCTGAGCGAGGCACCTGGGTACCCATCTTTAAATCCTAGTACTAAATTTCTGTCAAATGCTAATGAACTGTTTTAAGTGTACTTGCTTGGACAGTTAATATGCTCTAGGATGTAAATAGTATTTTGTTTTCAGTTTCCAGAAGAGTAACTTTCACTGCAATGTTGTACCTCCCCTGAAAGTTGAACAGAGACTTATTTTGCTAGTTGTGCTAAAAAGCTCTTAGGTTTTGAGGCTAATTAGTAAGCTGTTTGCTCAGATAAGGAGCACAAGCCCTGCTGCTACCTCAGGCACTTGGGACCCATGTTCTGTAAAACCCTGTGCCAGGATCGGGTGAGCTTTTATTTCTAGAACTTGCTGAAATCCCTCAGGATGTATCAGTCTAATTGTGGCTCTTAATGCCTTTTTAAGGACAAAATTAGCAGTGTTAACTAATAACTGAGGAAAAAGTACACCCTTTTAAAACCTCTGGGAAATGAGACCTGCCTCAAGAGACCAAAAAGGATCCTGCTGAAGTGTTAGGCTATGGTTGAAACTAAAGATTGTCAGGGATTCTGATGGCTAATGCTGATGGCTGTTTATGCTGTTCCATGTCCTGTTTGTAGTGAGGACACTGAATTGAAAGATATTTAAAGGCGAGCCTGGAATCTAGTTTTCTTACACCCTTAAGCACTTCTTGAATTGGCCTGTGTCTGCATCTATGTGTTGTCCAGGCTTGCATTTACTGTTGGGGAGTAACAGTTTTGTACTATCCACCTTGTTTACTTTAAGGCAGACTTCTGATCTCTTTGAGCTGAAATTGGTAGGGAATTTGGTTTTGGTGGGGTCAGAGTAAGACTAATGATTCTGCCTGTTCAAACATGCCATCTGTTTCAATTTTTATAAATTAATGTGTTGAAAATATTTTAAGCTTGTTTTGACTCTCAGCAGTGCGTTGGTGCTAAGCAGCCTGGTAATCATCAGGCAAGCCTGGCTTACTGTTTTGAGAATGCTACTTGGTTCTTCTTAGAAAGAAAGTTCCATGTATGTGTGACTCCCATTAAAGGGTGCCATAAACTCTTAGGTCTTCAGTATTCCAAAAATTAGGACTTTGCACATCTCAAATAACTATAGGTAGGGGAAGAACTGGTTGGTACAAGCTATCTCTAAAGACAATACTCCTTGCTAGTGACTAGTACAAGTAGTGCATCTGAAGACAGCTAAGTGAAAATGATGGTGATGACTGGGTAGGTAAGTAATAAAGAGAAGGAATAGGAGAAACTCCTGATACTTGAAGAAGGTAAAGTTTCCTTCCTAGTAAAAGGAAAGTTAAATAAGACTAAAGAAAACAATAACTCAAATTTGGATAATGGCAGGATTATAGGAAAAAAAAATTTTGCTAAATAAGCCACAGAAGTTCACACTTTCTAATTGAGTATATGTATTTTTTCTATAGAGAATTATTTACTTTGCATTCAGCAAAGGGGGAGCTTTGATACTTCCAAACTTGCAGTGAAAAGTACTCTGACTTTGAGAAGCACTGTCTCTAGCTGTTCTGTGCGTGATGCTGTTCTTTTGGCTGGGTGAAAGAAAATAACAAACTAACATTCCAGGCAAGCAAACTCTTTGTTTTTCTTTTCCATGCTACTGTACTCCTGCCCCTGACTCAACAGGTAGCAGTAGGCGATATTGTGAAGGTCACCAATGGGCAACATCTTCCAGCAGACATGATCATTATATCTTCCAGGTATCCTGAATGGGTGCGGAAATGATGTATCTGATGAACTGAGGTGCAGAGGACTCTAAACTCTGTATTTGCTAGTAATAAAAACAGACATCAGATGGCACTAATTCTTCTCCATGCCTAAAATCAAATTTCAACAATGTTAAAACAGTGCTTTACGAGGCAATAATTCATGTATCATTGTGGATAGGTTCTTAAGAAAGAAGACTTCTTTAAGACTTCATAGTATTATGTACGTGTAGTTCACGAAGTGTATCATTGAGTTTGTTGGAAGACTGAAGGTCTGTTACACAAGCTTCATGCAGTCATTTGTGCTATGGCCTTCTGAGGATCCCTCCAGTTAATTAAGGAAGCTTAAGTTTTCTTCCAATCAATTCCAGAGTTCCCAGCATATTTTCCTGCCCCCCACGAAAGACTTCTTTTTCAAACAGTAATTTTGAAAGGCTAGCCCAGCTGGCATCTAGTAACTACCATGCAAAATAGCTTTTGGGCTTCCTTTGTTTACTCCTTGTCTTTGATACAGTGCACGTATGGCCCATCCCTAGGATGGCAGCAACAGTAAACTTGAGTCCTGCTCATTTTTCTTTGTGAAGTATGGGACAACTTGTTTATACAGATATACTGATGGACAAAGCTTGGTCACTAGTTCCTAAAAGCATTTGAGTGGTACTTGGCTGCTAATCTAGGTTCTATACTGTGTTGAATAACTTGAGGCCCAAATCAAGACCACTGTCCACTTAGAGGACACTTAAACAAGAGGCAATAGCACAGTTCCTGTTCTTTTCTGGTAGTCAAACCCTGTGACACCTTGCTCTTCTCCATAATTTCCTTCTGTCTGCATGCTTTTCAACAGTGACTGCAGGTTGCTCTGGTCTCCAGGTTACCGTTCTCTTAGATGACTCAACTTCTAAGGGAACTTGTTTTCTAAGCTACTGCTTTTTCTTCTCCATCCTTCTTGTCTGTACCATTCCTGGGAGGTTTCTTTTTTTTTTGAAAGCTGTATGGGGAAGCTCAGTCTCTTTGAACTGTCACATGATCAAGGACAGAGAGATCTTCATTTCATTGTATGCAACATTGTATTTTTTTTTTAAACAAACCCCAGATTTTGAATAAGCTGTTGTCAGCCTTAATATGCAGTTAGTTAGGCTACACTTTGACATGAATAACTTGCCTTTTCAGCACTGAGGAGTATTTGTTTTGCTTGAGAACTTCTCCTTCAATGCATTACACTAAAAGAAATCTTCTGACTTATTTCTTGACTTGCATGAATCAGATTTTTGTTCTATGTACTAACCTGCTGTCATTGATCATAACATAACTGGAGAATTTAACCCAAAGTATGCTGATTTAGGAAAAGCTTTGCTTGAAGTAAATAGCAATTTCTATGGCAGTTCTGCTTTATGATTGGTATTATTCCTGTGATTCTTTTAAATGATAATGCTAAGTGTCCTCAGTTCACCAGAAGGTTTTGCATGCGCTGAAGGGGTGGGGTCTCTTGCTTGTATGGGTTAATTTTCTGTGTTTGAGCTGACTGTCAGAGGTGAAATAAACAGTTGTTCTTATCTTGACTCTTTTCCCCTGTAAAAGAAAGGTGACATCAATTGAATTTTACATAGAACAAATTTACATGAAGGAAAAAATATTTGAATTCGAACACAACTTTGTATGGAAACACTTACACACTTTATTGGAAATGAACTGTATTGCAAGAGGTCTTCCTCCTGAGTTAACCACTTCAGTTGTAGCGGATAAGGTGTTTGTGACAGAAGTAAAATTGGAATCAAGCTGGACTTAATCTTTGACTTTCTGGGCTTCGGATTCAGGTTGCCCATATAGGAGTAGGCAAAGAGCAGACTCTGACCTTTTTGGGGATTTTAAGAAAAATTCTCTGAAGAGAAAAATCTGGCACTTTTATGTTATAAATGTACCTGTCTGTTTCATAACAATTTTTGTCCTGAGGAGCCTTTATGACTGACTCTTCTACTGATTAAGTACATTTGCTGTTAAAGAAATTGGTTACTTTGGAGAAGAAACAGCAACATCTCAAGAGTATGAAAAGTGATGTGCTGAAGAAGCACATGCTTGGGTCAAGATAGGAAACTGATATTCCTTAGCAGTCTGAGAGGACAGACGGGAAAAACAGTTTTGGTAGTGCTGTACAAAGGTTTTACATCTAAGGGGCGGGAAGGGATCCATGGTAGAAGTACCCTTCCTTATCACAGGTGCTACCTATGCATAGCTCCTCCATGTTAGATGTAGGTAAGAGCTTGGCTAATGGAAAACTGTCAGTTCTGTGAAGAAGATTCCCTTCCCCCCCCCCCATTTGTAAGGGCAAAAGCATCTCTGGAAGATGCGGTTCACAGCCCTTGGTTTCAATCTGATTGTACCTTTTTCTGATTCTCAAAAAAAAAAAGCTAATTAGCAATGGCTTCAGATGTACTTCCACAAAGTCCCTCAAATTTAAGGTGATCTTGCAGCCATGACCTTTTTGTCTGCACAGTTCACAGATGGAACTGAATAGCAGAGCATGCTATCCTATTAATCCAAGCACATCCTGGTTATTTATACTGTTCAATACTTACCTGTAGCTCTTGCAATTTGAAGCAATTTTATGGATTGCAATATAAAATAGTCCACTTCAGGCATCTAATTTTATCATGACTTGTTAAATTCTTATAACTTTCTGGTTTAGACTCACCTTTTTCTAATTTGTTGTATGAGTGTTCATATCCAAAGACATCTTTGTAGAATATGTACTTCAGCTGGCTCTGTCATGGTTGTATACCAACAATAGGGATTTTTGTCTTCTGCACTGTATTGAAGTAGTGTATTGTGGGCCATTTTAGTGCTAAAGTAGTATATAAAAAGTACTAAGTTTTAATATTGAAAAATCTTGTGCTCCTTACAGTGAACCACAAGCCATGTGCTATATTGAAACAGCTAATCTCGATGGGGAGACAAATCTTAAAATACGACAGGTAAAACAAACTGAATTTCACTTTTTTCCATTTAGGTATCTAATATTACCTACAAAGTGGAGTATAACTTGCATGACAATACAAGTACTTCTTAAAAAAACAAAAAACAAAAAACAAAAAACACACATCTCTTTCCAGGTGGCTGTAGCCTTCTTTTCAACAGATACAAACCCAAACAGTAATGCTTCATATGCAAATGTAAGGAACTATCTGGAGGAAGTACTATAAGCCCACAAAGGCAAATCAAGCAGACCTTGGCTGTTTTACTGAAGGTCTAGTAAGTAGAACTGAAGTGCTGCATTTTTTATAAAAAAGCAGCTGTGCTTGTGATGAGAGCTGCGGTTTCTGCTGTCACAAGTGCCAGTCTGTTGATTTTGCCTCTACAGAGTGCTTAAAAGGACTGTTTTTATAGGTTTAAGTTAATTTATTCTCTTTGTGTTAAGTAGTAGAATTTATTTGGGTATTTTTAGTTTTGTTGAAGAAATACTCTTGATTATGGTGTTTAGAAATAGTTCAGAATCTTTGCCCACTTTCATTCCAAAAAACAAATTTGGATTAGGATTTTGAAATACAGATTATTTGTTTTAAAAAGATGTACACCTGCTTCTTGTTTACTGCTGTTGTAGAAATGATTTACTGTTCTGGGTCAGCCCAATAGATCAGATCTTGAGCTCCTGCCTTCTAGGGCCTTGTTCTGTCTTGCAGTGCTGCAGTCAGAATCTGGCAAAAGAAACACTAAAGGGATCACTTCTGACCAAGCGGAGGTGTTCATAGACAGATGAAAAGCAATGGAGTGTTGTATGTGCACTCTGAGATGGAGTAGCAATATGTTAAGTTACAGTTGCATGGTGGTTTGATAATTAACCTTGAGTAGGATCAGAGCATAATGGCTGCAGTGACCCAAGTCAGCTGTAACACATCAGTGGAACTACACTTTGATAGAAAAGCCAGACCTGTTTATACTGCTTGTCTTATACTTCCTCCTGCGTATGTGCAATTCATGCTTTGTGGATGGGACTTTCCTCTTGGTTACAGAGAGATCATGTAGGTAATATAACTTTTTTTTTAGAGGGATTTAAACGAATCCTATATAGGCAGGATCATACGTGTCCATAATGAATCCTCCTTGAAGGAAAATAGTTATTGAATACCCATTAAGAAAAAGCAAAACAAAACTCCAAAAACCTCCACCAACAAACCCCACAGAAAACTTCCACACATACTTGCATTTAATATCTTAGATGTTGAAAAAAAGCACCATTTTCCTAGGTTGCCTTCTAATAACAATTTTTGACAAGAATCTCCTTTGGATTGGTCTCTGCAGGGATTGTCTCAAACTGCTAGTCTCCAGTCAAGAGAAGAATTAATGAAAGTGTCTGGAAGGGTAGAGTGTGAAGGACCCAACCGTCATCTTTATGATTTCACTGGAAACATGCGCTTAGATGGTCAAAGGTATTGACTTGACAACGAGCTCAGAAGTTCATTTGCTTAGGGGAAAAATGCTTCTGGTGTGCTTTGTGTGCAACACTGAGCATATACATGTTTTTGCTGGGGAAGAGGAGGCTAATAATTAACAGTTGTCAATCAGAGCATCTGCAAGTATAACATAGTTCTGTCTTCCTGTAGAGTCTTCTGCTTGTTATGGGAGACTTGGTTTCTTTGGAATCACAGTGGAGATTTTTGATCAAAAAGAACTTCGAATGAGAAGGAAGAGTGAGGGAAGTGGTTGGGGTTTTTAGGGCCTTCTTGTTACAGGAGATGCACAGAGGAAATGGAAAACCTTTCCCTTCCAACTAGAGCCAGAGGCTGCACCAAGTTCAGATCTACAGAGAAAAATGATCCCAGAATCTGGAGTCTTTATCAGTGTGACCGTGACCTGTTGCACCTCTTGGAAGAAAATAACGTAGTTTTAGTAGTTGAATTCATAGAACTTGAAAGGTCAGTAGGAACATACAGGTTTCATCTTGCTGTACCTGTTTTCCTGCACAAAAACTGTATTCCTTGGGCAGCTCAGCTGACTAGTGGCAGATGCAAGAATAGAAGATGATCACTTCTGTCCCACTTCAAAATCATGTGGGTAATACAGTTTTTCCAAAATACTTATTTCATGGCATAAGTGACGTTATGGTGTGCTTGGAATGGATGGTGTGTTTGCAAGTGTGATGCTTCTCTCTCCTTGATGTGAGAGAACATATAAGCCAAGGTAAAATACAGAGTAGGCTTATGGCTGCCACAAGTTCTCAAGTTTGGGGTAACTGGAACCCTTGGATCACCTTAGCCCTACTATGCTTTAGCAGGGACTAGATTTACAGATTTCAGTGCTCTCTTGAGTTGTGTGGACAATCTAAGTTCATTGTATTACCTTCCTCCTTTTGTGGTTTGTTGGGTTTTTTTTGAGGGGGAAATAAAGAAGAGAACTACTTTCCTAAGTGTTATCAAGAATTCTAAGACATACATACTTCTTGCTTTGCAGCCCAGTTCCTGTTGGTCCAGACCAGATCTTGCTAAGAGGTGCACAACTGAGAAACACTCAATGGGTCTTGGGTATTGTTGTGTACACAGGACACGATACAAAACTCATGCAGGTAAAGTTTTTATGAAGATCTAGAGCATGTTCTGATAGAAGCTGGTCATCTTTCTTGTGTTCTACTTATTTTTTGGACTTGAGTTTATGAAATGGTTTGGTTTAGTGTAGCTGTTTAAGACCTGGAGGCTTTGAGGAATACAAGGGTACTGTTGGACTTGAGGTTGCATGTGCACGTGTGTAAACACTTTATTGGGGTGTTTGTCTCAAAACACTTCGGTACGTAAGCAAAGCTAACTGTATTTTTGTCTTAAATTTGTCTGGTAGCTGGACAACATTTAAAACTGAGGTTTAACAGCTGAGGAAATGGTAGTGACCACCTATGATTTCAGCACTTGGAGATAATTAGGGTTAGACTACTGTCTCTATATTACCTTAATGGCAGGGAGTGCCTGGAGAGACCAGCAACGTGTATGTGTTGCTCATCTCTGCTGACTGTCAGTGGGATGGACAGACAAGAGACGGGTGTACTAGGCCTTCAGAACTGAAGGGTTCTCTTACTCCAATGTCCTGTCAGTTTTGGAGCCAGTAGGAGTATTGGCTCCCATTGCTACCTTGTTGAGCTTTGCATACGATATTGTGCTAAATAGACTTGAAGTAGCAAGTTCAAAAATGGACTCTAAAACGAAAAACTGAGTTTGCCTCTGCAATTTCCTCTTATATGAGCCAGACTTTTTTTTCTGCTGCTGTTCAGAATTCAACTAAAGCACCTCTGAAGAGATCAAATGTGGAAAAAGTGACCAACGTGCAGATCCTGGTTTTGTTCTGTATTCTCCTGGTGATGGCCCTTGTGAGTTCTGTAGGTGCCTTATTATGGAACAGAACACACGGCGAAGTCGTCTGGTACCTTGGCTCCAACAGTGAGTACGCAAACAGTGTGCTAGGGATATACCAGGCTGTAGGGCTAGCCAGGCTCTTGGCTTTGCTAAATGAATGCATAAAATAGGAAAGACAAGAAACAGAGCCTGTTAGTAACTTTCGATGGCCCAGTGTTGGGGTTTTTTTGAGAATGGGCTGGCATAAATGAACTTTCCAGTGAGGCTTCTGTTAATAAAACCTTCTAAAAGTTAGGTACACATCACTGGGCTGCCACCCCGGGAGCATGGAAGAAACAGAAGAGGGGCAAGAGTTATTCTTGGATACTTGGTGTTCAACTTCTTTCAGCTCTGTGGAGATGCCATACACAAATTTGTTTTTAGAGCAGGTCATGTATGACTGCCTTATGTATCATGTCTGACTGTACCTGACTTTATGCTTATGTACAGAAGCAAAGGATTTCTCTAGCTGTTTTTCTAGTCAGAAATGCTGATCTGCTGTTGTAGAGAGAAAACTTGCATGCTAAACATTATGATTTTGTATTTATTGGATAATGTTTCAGAGTAGTTTTGACTTCTGGCTTATTTTGTAATGAGAACTGATCTCTTAGCATGCTTATTTAAGGGGTTTTATTTGATTTCTTTCATACTCCTTGAATTTATTAGTTCAGATAAAAATGGGCCTTATACAAATGCTTAATGATGACATAAATTGCTCTCCAGTAGACTTCTGACTTGAGGGGGTTACATTAGCTAGCTAATGAAATGTGTTGTTACAGACACCTTGAGATGCAGATCTGAAAATATTTCTCACAGACTGCAAATGGTATTTCTGCTGGTGATTGCAAAACATGGCAAAGGATGTTTTCTGCAGTTTAAGAACTGCAATTGTGGTAGTAACAAAAAAAAATGCATACAGGAAGAGCATGGAAGTGCCTCATATTTGACTCTGGTTCTTAACGGTTGTAATGTCTTCTAGTAGTGGTATCAGCAACTTTCAAAGTTTCTTCCCTATCCTCCCCCTTGCTTTTTAATGAGGAAGTTTAAATTTGTGCCTTCCAGTGGTGGTGGTAGTAGTATTGGAAAAATGAATGGAACAAACTCTTGAACTTGTGCTAATATAAAACAGGTGCAACCTTTAATAAACTATGATGATATAGTAGTCTGCATACATGCTTTGTAACTTGAATGCACAATTTCTGTCACTTCTGTAACTGTCACACATGGGAAAGACACTTTTTCAGGCTAGGTAGGTAGATATTTTTGTTAAATATCTAATTTCTATAAAGACTCTACCAGGTAAAACCTTTTCCAAATATCAAGTGTGCTTCTACTTTCTGCAAACTGATCAAAGATATGGAATTCATATGTGCTCACACTTGAAGGTGCCTGGGTCCAAACTTCAAGTCTTGCTTGGATCTTCATTAGGATTCAGCAACTTTCTCTGGCTTCTGTCTTGTCCTAGTTTGCTCCCCTACTTTCTTACTGACTTATTTGTAATGCTGAAGACCCCTTAGCTGTGGGATGTGACCCTGCTGGGCTGGGTGCTCTGCCTGCTGACTTAAGTGCCTCCCTAAGCTTCAAGGAAAGTGAAGAACAGACAAATGCAGAGACTTTGGGTGTAAAGAGACTGTGGGCAGCACCATGAACAGGAGCCTTCATCTTGTGTCTCTGCTGAGCCTTGTCCATTCCTGCCTGCTGTCTGTAAATGCTTCCCCTTCGCTTTAGGACCAGTTGTGCCGGCAGATTTATTTGGGCAACTTGCACAATGTTGTCATCACTAATAACAGCTTTTCTGCTTAAGCAGGATGCCTTAGTTCATTTACTAGATGTCTGTTTAACAGTCAACTTGTTCTCTTACATTTCTTTAGTGTGAGTAACTTCTCAATTCCACCAGTGCTGGCAGATTTTAGAACGAATTTTAGTCTTTATTTTTTGTTTTCTAACTCCACTGAGACAAGTCAGCACTCTCTGAAAGGTAAAGTTACGTTACTAGTGATATTGGTGGCTCTTAATTGGGGCAGTTGACATATCAGACAAATCTCTAAATCTGGGTTAGTGTGGAATATCATACTTCTCACCATCTGTTTAGCAAAAATTGTTCAGAAAGTGTTCTGTTCTCTAATATATAGCCTTACCAATTTTGCACTTCTTCACCTGGCATAATATGCTTTGTATCCAGGCATGTGTTCTGTGGGTGTTTAATATATGTACTATTGAAATCAATATTAAAAAGGCCCTTTATATTAGGACTCGACACACTTGCTGATTATTGTAGCACTACTAAATCTGATTAGGCCAACTGCAGGAAGATGATTGCCTCTATACTGTACCACTCAGACTTCTGCCTTGTGTCTGATGTCTTATGTCTTTTGGTCCACAGAAATGCTGTCTGTCAACTTCGGTTACAATCTGCTGACATTTATTATCTTGTACAACAACCTTATTCCAATCAGTCTTCTGGTGACATTGGAAGTTGTCAAGTTTACTCAGGCTCTTTTTATAAATTGGGTAAGTAAGAAGAATAAATGTATTAACATCAGTTTTGGAAAGTGACATTAAAAAAAAAACAACCACCCTGAAGTCTTTACTAGATTTTTTTGATGACTTTTCTGATGCCACTTCTGGGAAAGGCAGGGAGAAGTTCAGAGGATTTATTCTGTATTAGTTCTGTGTTCCACAGGAAATGAAAAGACTTATTTGTAGGAAGATCCCCTGTGCAAATGATCACCCTTGTATATTTTAGGCTTTCAGGATGAGAAGGAAGGCTCAGCTCTTCTAGTTGAAGGAGGTCTGTCGGCTGACTCACATTCAGTAAATATCTTTTGAAAACTCTTCAGTACCTTATAGCTTCTCTCAGCCACAGCAGAGGGAAAGACAAGACTTGTTTAGGGGTGTGGTGTGTTTGGTTTGTGTTTAGTGGTTTGGTTTTTTTTTTTTTAAATCCTGAGGCTGGCCTTAAGGTCGCCTCTGGTATGAATCATAGTATTTCTATACAGAGATCAGTTGGTGGCTCATGCAACATAAGCGATCCTTCTCTTCAGGCAAGCTTTGACTTCAAAATGTGTTTCTCTTCAGTTGTGGACCAAAAACACTGTAGTGATGTCTCTTAAGCTGAAAGAAAACAAGAGGAATACCTTGTCTTAGTATGCATTAATCCTTGGACTTTCAGTAAAGTTGGAGTGGCTCCTCTAAAATACAAGTAAATAAGGTCTAACATATCCATTCTGAGCTGTTTATAATGTATCGGAGATGCTTCACTAGCTTATCTGAGAAACTGCTTTGGTTCATGTAGCAGCTGTTTTACCCTCCCAATTAAATGTAGTAATAGGAGTTGATTTCGGTGTCACATAAATTGTTTCTTCAATCATGGATGTGACTAGAGTAAACTGCATTGTTATAACTGAAGACCTATGATTAGCATGGCTGTTAGAACTTCTTCCTACTGTACTAAATTCTTAAACTAGAGATGTGATGAAGAAAATGATGATAACCTATAACTGAATCTGGCTTTTATCATGTATGGGTGGTACGGAGGTATGCTTTGGAAAGGAGGCACCCCTGTTCAGCCTGGGATGCTGTTTATGTCTCAAGCCTTCAGAACCTTCACCAGTGGAGTCAAGTCAATCAAGCCAATTTGGAGCTGGTTGAAAGACGACTGTAAACTTCAGTGTTTAATCTGCATAGCATAGGTCTAACCTTGCTCTCATTTCAGGACATAGATATGTATTATCCTGAAACAGATACACCTGCAATGGCCAGAACCTCAAACCTTAATGAGGAACTTGGGCAGGTAAGAGAACACTTTAAATGTTTGATATGTTCTAGGAAGATAGAAAGTATGAGAGCATGCTGTACAAATCTGCTTTATTCTGTTGCTCTGTGGCTCAGGTTAATGGGACATTATTTTCATGAGTCCACAAACAAATTCCTCGTGATCTTTGGAACACAGAATTTTTTCACTGTTAAATTCTAATGATTGTTCGACAATCTTAAGAGTCTTTGTTTTAATTTCCGATCTTGTTGTTTGATGTTAATATAGTTGAAAGATTTGGTGAATGTTCAACTAGCACAAGCAAATACATCTGTATTGACCACAGTGGAGCCTTGGCAATTGATACCTACTATTTGAGCCTTTGTGCATTTAGAGATACAGAAGAAATAATGCCATTAAATAACTTCCCCGATTATTTTCCTGTAGCTTTGGTAAGACAACCCAAAATGTAACCTAGCCTGTATTGGCCAATACTGTGACACTTGAGCCATATGTCTGCCAGAATTTTCCTGATACTTAATCTGTTTTCCACTTTGAGTTTTGTTACTTTGCAAGTTGAAAATTAGAATTTTTTTTCTTCCAGGTAAAATACCTGTTTTCTGATAAGACGGGTACTCTAACATGCAATATCATGAACTTTAAGAAATGTAGTATTGCTGGAGTGACATATGGGTAGGTATGACTTTTTTAGAAACTCTGTAGCTTAGTATGTGCTTATTAATGGTACATACTTTTATATTGGAACAGGATTTGAGTATTCTGTTCTTCAATTTGCGTTGTAGTAGATTTTGTGATTCAGTAAATAGCTTTCATTTTCAAGTCCTGCAACACAAAGTATGAAATGCGAACCTGGGGAATACTTTACATGAAGTAAAGAAAACTTGTTTTCTAACTTATGTGATTGTGATTTAAACTAAACTAGAAGTGCTAAATAACCTCCGACCTTTCCAGAGGGAATAAGATGCAGCCCCAGGGTAGCAATTGTCAGTCATGTTTCTGTGATTTCTTCATATGAACCAGGATTTCATTACAACTGTGTGGCTGTAATTCTAGCTGTGGATTTAAATATTCCTTGCATGGGATGGATACCTACTTACTAGTTTTGTTCTGTTTTACCTCAAACCAGGACATTCTGTCAAAAGGATCCCTTTGAGTCATAGCACTTGGCCTTTTGAGTCTTAAATCTTTCTTTGCTTAGTTTTAAATGGATAATCTTAAGATCTCTGTGCAAGTTAACCTTTGAATTTCATGGTAGCTAAATTAGATAACTCAAAAGGTAGAAAACTTGGTTCAGATGTATGAACAGCTGAACCCATGGTTCCAGCATATATTTGTATGTGTGATGACTCATTGATCTGTGCCTTCTACCTATTTTTTGGTTTGCAAAGTGGAATAAATGTTCTTTTTTCATTTTTCTACCCCTCAGTCACTTTCCTGAGCTGGAAAGAGAACGTTCGTCGGAAGACTTCAGGTAAATATGTTCTAAGATGTTTGTGTTCTGTATAGCAGAGTGAGAACAACTTATATAAAGACTGCTTTCCAATTTGGGACTGGAAGAAACCCAAGGGAGCAGTGTGTTTAAGTAAAATGCTCTTCCAGCAAGGGCCTAATGCAGAGCTGGTGGGTGGTGATGGATCTTCTCTTCTGCATAGAGAGGTGGTGGGTGAAGGGGGCAAGGGATAGGCAATGGCTGGGATGGCTTGGCTGCACGTTAATGCAGCACTTATTTATAATTGCGGACAACCAAGTTACAATCTAAGAGTAAGCTTACTTCTAGCTAAAGACTGAATGTTACTCTTTGTAATCACGAAGTTCAAACCTGACAAGGAGAAGAAGAGTAACTTCTTTATTAAAATGCATGTTTTAATAGTTAAATGGGGAAAGAGCTTGGTATGGAGGTGTCTCATGTCAAGACAACCACTCCTTTCTATTCAGAGATTTAATGAATAGAGGTGATGGGTCTGTCCTGTTCTACAGAAAGGGGTGAAAACCTACAAGTGTTAGGGAGATGTCACTGTAGCATGTTCAGATTAACAGGAAGTGGGGCTGATACGCCTTTGGCAAATATAGGTAAGAAGTGAGTTCCCACCCAAGAAACAGGTAGACACTGAATGCTGTTAGCCACTTTCTGATGAACCAAGTTAGGCTTCTCCACTGGTCCATCTCGCTTTTATGATCACCTTTTAGGAAGGTGATAGGATATGGTATGTTGCTACTGTGGCTGAGATGTGATTTCTATGCATGACTCTTTCTCTTCCAATACGTTGCTGTTTCCTTCATTGCCATCTCTTCTCTCCTTGTGTGCTTTTCTAGTCAGTTCTGCGGAAGTGTTTCTTCTAGGTACTAATTTGGAGTACTGAAGCTTAATATACTCCAGGGATCAACTTGAAGCAGAACTCACTGACTGGAGAGGGAGCTTAGGGATATTGATCTTTGACCTATCCTAAAAGCAAGTTTCCTTGAAATCAATGGATTTCAAGTACACTTAAAAGCTGCTTCTGCTATATCTGCCCTAGGAAGCATGTTGACACTTGAATCTTCTCAAATACATGTTCAAGCATAACCATTCTGGGTTTCTTGCTGGTATTCTGAAGAAATTATTGCTCATTTTCAGCACACTGTGCATTACTCGTGATCTTTTCACAATACTTTCAAGGACAGTGGAGTCTTACTTTGTTTTTCCTTTGCTTCGCAACAAAATAGATGAAGTAGTAAGATTGGAAATGTTGCCACTGTTATGTTTGAATATGCTTGTCTTGCTCTGCAGCCAGCTACCTCCTTCCACCAGTGAATCGTGTGAATTTGATGACCCAAGACTGCTGCAAAACATTGAAAATGACCATGTAAGTCTACTCTTTGAATATCATGTCTCTTAAACACCCTATTCTAGGCCTCTCTGGAATTACACACAACAAATCTACTTGTGTGATGAAGTCTGTTTTATGGGTGTGTCATGCAATCACAGATGCAAGCACAGAGTGGGGAAAAGAGAAACAAAATAGCTTCCCCAACCCCTTCCTGCCTACTTGTCTTACTGCTGGAATAAAAAAACCAATGACACTGATATGGGTACCAGCTAGCTAAAAATAGTTTTGTATATGCTAGTGTATATGGAAGATAGTATTTTGTAGCAAATGATGGTAGAAATTGTAATTCCTTAAAAGAAAAACTTCTTGGAGTGTTCAAACATCCATACTGTAAAGATACCGTTTTTTTAACAGTAATCCAGAGCATTGCAAGGTGGCTCTTCTGTGAGACCTGCTTTAAATACTGCAAATGCTGGGAATTCCAATTATGTAAAGGATGTAAGAGATGGGACTAATTGCAAGTTTAAGCTTAGCCTGAGACATAGTGATTATTAATCTTTGCTAACTGGTTGTGTCCTAAAGGGTCCTAATCCTTAGGAGAGTGTCAGTTCAACACTTACTTGGAAACCATGCGGCTATGAAGTCTGACTGGACACCAGATGATATAAGTCGGTTGCAAAAAATGACCTTTCTGTTCTACAGAAGCTGTCTCACAGTAGGGGATCTGGACATTGGCAAGTGCTAATGCAAATGGCAAACTCAGTTAGCGGATTATTCTCCTTAAACAGTATAACTTCTGTCGCTGGGCTGGTTAAGTTTAGTACGAGCATCTAAAATACAGTTACAGCATACTGTTTGTGTGCAGCAAAGCTTTGCTTTCTGTTTTGCTTTACTTAAGTTGAAATGCAGCATGGTGTAAATGCCTGAAGGAATACTTAATTACTTTGTATGTCACTACATATTTGTCAGGGTGATGGGGCCTCAAGATGGCTCCTTTATTCTACCCTTCAGGATGGTGGCCCTGCCAGGACAGCGTACTGGTTTCCTCTGTGGCTTTTGTAATCATCTGCACTGGAAGGACTTCCCACTGCATATCACTTGCAGCTAAGATTTGGGCTACCTCCTGTTCTTCTGTGTTCTGTTTGTTTATATATGTCTACAGTTACGGTTTATGGCGGTTGCTGACTCCAGGTGCTCATTCTGAACGGAAGGCTACTGGTTTAGGTACAGGCTACAGATAAAGTGTGTTTGAGCCCTTCCTCGCTGGCTGTTGCTGTAGGCATCTATACAGAAAAGTGCTTTGGTATGTTTTAATAGACTCAACAGAAGGGACAGATATCAAATAGGCTGTGAGTTGGAATTTGTCATCTAGTCTTGAGGTGGCCCCTTAACTTTGGGGTATGATCTTTTCTGGGTAGAGCTTCTATGTTAGGAGATGGAATGAATATTTGCTGTTGAAGCAGGCAGATTCGGGATTTTGGTAGCTTCCTTAGGTGTCACTTAGTCTAGACAGCTCAAAGTCTTTGATCTTTACTTGCTGAACCCTTATGAATCAAGTCTTCTGTTGGCTGGCAAGCTGAACAGATAAATACTGTTGCCATTGCACAGCTGACTATTGGGCTGAGCACACTGTGTGAGCTTGGCCCTCAGACAGTCAGTGGGGAAACTTCTGGCTGATAAGGTGTACCTTGTGTAGGCCAAAGGTATCTTCTGGAGCCTGACTGTACTGGAGGGATGGATGCCACCCACTGACAAGCGGTGATTTAGCACAAGGTGCAAGAATGCAAGTATTATGTGTGACAACTTGCTTAGGAAGTTCAGATCCATTTGTCAAACTACATCAGTGAGATGAGGGCTGGACTCCAGGGGAGTCAGAGAAGGAAGAGTCACATGTTTCTAGCCCATTATGCTTTTGCATTACATCAGCTGTTAAGATGCATAAACTGCTTCCTTCTGTCTAAAACTCCCTAGTGTCTTAGTTTTCATAGCTAGTAGAGAGCTGCAAATGCCATTCACGGATGTCTGACAATCTCTACTCATTTGGTGAACTGAGGTGATAAAACTGAAGTGTCCTAGCACAAGCTGCCTTGTGGGGTCAGATGGTGCTGTAAGCTGGGCAATTAATTCCCCTTAAACATTTGCTCTTTTGTGCTGAAGTTGTCAATGTGCTGTCTCTTGCAAACACTCAATAAGTGCAGTTGCTCTGGTCTTGAAGATTTTATTTTTTTTCCGTCCAGGCGAAAGTTTTAGTTAAGAGCTGTCTCAGTGCCAAGTAATTTTCTTTCCAGGCTGAAAATAAAAAAAAAAAATGTACTTGTCCTCATGAGACTGTCTTCCGTCTGCTAGGAAGATTTTTAGCATCCTACATCGCCTCTAAATTTCATAGCTCTTCTGGGCCACGGATGTGTAAGGACTGACTGATGGCCAAGTCCACTCTTGAGTAACAGCAAGGAATTATTCTCCTGTAGGAAATGTTCCAAGGGAAAATAACTTGTCTTGTAAAACATATGGAGGCTTCTCTTGACTTTGCTGGGATGTTAATGTGGAAGAAAGTACCTAGGTCTGTCTACGTATGCTTTTTCTTTGTAACAGCTTCTGTTGGATGAACTGTACAGCGGTGCCAAGAGCATGGTGCTGGCTTGTGTCTATAGGGAAAACAACGTAGAGTCTTATTAGGATAAGAAAAGATCAGTTATTTCCAAAAACTTAAAAGAAAGTTTTTGGTGAACATGCTAGATAATCATTATCTTGGTAGTTGTTGCACATGAGCTGTGAATAAAATCCATCATGGAGATGCAAGGATGTTTGGTGTGGGGTTATTTTTTTTACCCTGATGATATGAGTGCAGGGAAGAAATTAAGTGAAAGAACTGATAAACTTGGATCTCATCCTAGACTCTTCTGTTATCTCCCTGGATTCTCTCTGAACTTCTGCTACTAATTCCAATTCACATACGAACTTTCCTCTGTGGCCCCTGAATCACCACTTGGGCAAGAAGCAGCAAGCATGTGGTATAGCTTCAGATGCATGAATTGATTCAGTAAGTATGTGTGATGAGTAGTTTAGCAGCTGGCTAGGCAGAACAGATATCTGTTGGGCTCAAGTTGAGCTTTTACCTCAGTGAAGATGTTCATTTAGATCTCTCACACGTCTGCTTATTTTCATGAAATGTGTGGGAACCGGGGCTTTTATCCCATTTGACCTTGTTGAAAAGGCTGCTATGGTCAGCTGATACTTAATTCCTTAGGAAAGCAGAAGAAGAAAAGCATATTACTACTTATTGGGATGAAAAACTGTAAATTAAAGTCCAGTAGGGGGAAAATACATTCAGGTGGTGAGAACCTCTGGGAGGCTTTAGTTCAGAAAGTAACTGTTGCCTGAAAACTGTCCATATGTTTTACAGCTCACAAATTGTTGTAGCTTGACAAGAAGTATCTTTCACTCTTCTGCTTTTGCCCTTACTGTGCATGGGACTTTGGAACTCTTCTTTTACCCAAGTACAAGGCAGTATCTTTAATTATAGGTCATATTTCAGTGGCTTTGGACAAGATAAACTTGCATTTAACTCTATTGATACTCAAATGGTGGTTAATATGTTCTTTTGAGTCTGTGCCTGAAATACCCTAATCCCCTCCAGTCTTACCACCTTCACTGTTCTGGAGGTGCCTGGTGGTTGGATCCTCACACTGTTCTCCAGATATTTTAATGAACAAAACAGGAGGAAGTTCACATCCTTTTAAGACAGTCATAATTCTCCCTGGTGATGAAGTAGCTAAGTATTTTACTAGTTGTCCTTGGCAGAATGTGCCACATTTATGCAAAGTAGTCAGCTCAAGTCATTAGACTGTGCCTTAATATCCCATTGGCCATTTCTAGGCCATTTGCTTAAAAACCTGTCAGTCCTGCTCATCTGGAAATATTATGAATGGAAGCACTGATCTGATACTGCTACAAGTAAAAGGAGAGGTGAATAAGTATCTTTAACTTCACATGCAACTTCCTTGTAACTTTATTGGGCTGTGAACAGTTGGCTAGAATAATGCAGTTCCTGTCTTCAGAGTGAGGAGGCCCAGATAAGGACATGTGTGACAAAAGTGCAGGTATGTAGCTCTGCAGAGTGCAGCTTGGTCCCCAAAAGAATGAATTGTGACTCAGTATTTTGTTCCCTCTGAATAAGGGAGAACACAAAGGGATGAAAGCTTATGATACAACTTCCTGACCAGTGGTCTATGCCCTGCTTGATAATGGATAATGCTGTGCCTTCTCGATAGGAAAACTTTGCTTTCAGTGTAGATAATGCTTTGTAGATAACAATCCAGAGATTCCTTCCAGAAATATGAGACCATGTCTCAATATGTTTGTAGTTCTCAGCTTGCAGGGGCAGCATGCAAAGTAAGTTTAGCCAGGTGGGTGTATCGCTGGTGTTGGTGGTTGTACACTGGGTGTTCCAAGGATCTTTGTAAAAGACAGAGAAAGAGAAGCAATAGCTTTCATCCTGAGCTGTTGGCGCACAGGGAGAAAAATGGGGGCAGAAGGTGCTTAATGAGAGCTGCCTGTGGACAGATGAATAAGAGACTAAAATACGCATCATATTTGAGAAGTCGTGGAGGTCTGGTGAAGTTCGCACTGACCAGAAAAGGGGGAACATAACCCCCATTTTCAAAAAGGGTGAAAAAGATGACCCAGGGAAGTACAGGCTGGTCAGTCTCATCTCTGTGCCTGGCAAGATCATGGAGCAGATCCTCCTGGAAACTCTGCTAAAGCACATGGAAAATAAGGAGGTGGTTGGTGGCAGCCAACATGGCTTCACTAAGGGCAAATCATGCCTGACAAACTTGGTGGCCTTCTACAACGAGGTTACAGCCTCAGTGGATAAGGGGAGAGCAACAGATGTCATCTACCTGGACTTGTGCAAGCCATTTGACACTGTCCTGCATGATAGCCTGGTCTCTAAATTGGAGAGAAATGAATTTGATGGATGGACCNGTTAGGGTTGTTCAGCCTGGAGAAGAGAAGGTTCTTGGGTGACACTATAGCAGCCTTCCAGTATCTGAAAGGGGCCTACAAGAAATCTGGAGAGGGACTTTTTACAGGGGCATGTAGTGATAGGACGAGGGGTAATGGCTTCAAGCTGGAAGAGGGTAGGTTTAGATTAGATCTCAGGAAGAAAATCCTTATTGTGAGGGTGGTGAGGCACCGGAACAGGTTACCCAGGGAAGTTGTGGAGGCCCCATCCCCGGAAGTATTGAAGGCCAGGTAGGATGAGGCTTTGAGGAGTCTGGTCTAGTAGGAGGTGTCCCTCCCTGCCCATGGCAAGGGTGTTGGAACTAGATCATCTTTAAGGTCCCTTCCAACCTGAACCATTCTATGATTCTATGCAAAGTTCGTTTCTGCTACAGATAGAGGAGGAAAAAATAGGGTGGGAAGAAGTAGAGCTGAGCTTAACAAATAAGCAGGCAAGGAATGTCTCAGAGACCATCAGTAAGAATTACTAAAATGGCAGTGACTTGCTTTAATAGAGGAAAATAAGTAATAAAGCAGAATCAGTTAACCTGTGGGACTTCTGTCTTACGCTGGGGTTAAGCTTGGCATGGTGCAAGGGATGTATCACCACAGAAGCTATTAATAAGTTTTCTGTTCACAGCTCTGGAGTAGGAATGTGAATGCTCTATAATGATTGATGCCAGTGCAACAAATATTGTCAGTGCTGGAACAATATAGAAAGGAAACAAATGACAGCTGTGTGGAGGAGTGGATGTGATAAGCTGGGCCTCTGGTGATCTCCTGTAGAATTGGAAGATTGCCACATAATACATTGTGAGCTGTGAAAATACCAAGACAGCAACAAATTACACTGCTGACTTGAAAGGAGAAATATATACATAGAAAGGATTAAAATCTATGACGTTACTGGAAACAGGTTGTTTCCAGCTGATAGAACACATACTATGAAAGCATGTAAGGGGCTAGGTGATACACATGTAAGAAGGACATCAAAGGTCTGCAGCAATGGATGCTGAAATAAGAATCTGGCAGGCTGTGCATTTTGAGATGGAGATAAAACTTTCATTGCTTTCACTGGAAATAATGGAGCAGCAGTAACCTCCTGACCATTAATTTGATGTGGACTTAACATTTTACACACTCCTCTCTGATTATATTCCATCTGTTCGTTTTCTTGAAGGCAGCCTCTGCACTCCAGGGTGTCAAAAGCTACAACTGTTATTTTAGTGGTATGTGACCATACAATTCAGAAGTTTTAGTATGCAAAGATAAAGGTCTTGTGTGAAACAATTATTTTGAAAATATTCATGACAAAGTACATGAAATAAAACAATGTAAGTATTGTATCTTCAGTCTTTTTGCTGTGCTTTTTTCTGGTATGCTTACTTTTTGTTTACACATGTTAACACAACATTTGCCAGCTGACACTGTTTCATGGCTTTCATAGTAATTTACTTCCTGTTAATTAAACCTTGCTATTGCCAGTGCATTTCTCTGTTGTACAAGTGTGTAGGCTATGTGCACCATATTGGGGGGAAGGGGAACAAACTTGGCAGTTTTTCACTATTCTTGGCCTTGTTCCTGAAATAGGACCTGAGATAGAACGAAACTTTATTTTTATTTTTATTACATAGCTTGGCTTGAGGAGAGAAGCATTACCATGTCTGAGAGCCAGTTGTGAATGCTGCTGGTGTAATTGTGAGAAGTTGCATTTTAAGTGCCCCTCTAAGTGGGAAATGGACGAGTCTTTAATGTCTCAGTAGTTCTGTGTGATTAAAGGGGCTTATAAAATAACTGTGTGCTGTATTTCAGGTAGTAGTACTGCATAGACTCTTAGAAAAATACATGTAATACAGTCTCACATCAGGATTTTTGGTGGCATGGAGTTTTCACTTGAAAAAGTTTCATTTGAACATTTTAGCCTTTTTCTGTTGTGAAATTTTCTGGTGTATGCCAGCATAATAAATTGTGTACCGGCATATTTTAATTAACTATAAAAAAACCCCAAAACTTGGATCCTGTTTTAATAGAATCTTGTAGGATTCTTCTCCATCTGATCTTGATTTTAGTATTACAGTAATGGGTTTTTAGCCTGACCTTGTGCCGACAGCTCTTGTAATGCTCTTGATTTTGTAGTGGCTCTGTTAAGACAGAGTATATATAAAATGTTATGCTAATGAAAACTTTGGAAACTAGATGATAATTTTATATGCAAAAATTCTGTGAGTTCACAAAGTCAACTAAGGCTTTCTGTGAAGGTAGGACTGTTAAATTCATGTCTAACTCAGTTACTGAGCAAATGGCTGCTGTGATGCAAGGTTTTGATGCTACCAACTATGGATGTTATGGATATAGCAGAGTTGGTAAAGAGGAACACGTGTTCACTTCAGCTGTTTCAGCCAAGTGTCTTAAAGATCTGTGTGAACTGTGGATGAAGTTAGTATGGCAGGTTGTGAGCTAGGCAGCCTGCTATTACTGTTTCTGGCCGCTATGAGACTGGAAATGCTGTGCCACAGGCAGTGGTGGAAAGGAGGGCAAGAATGGGGTGGGGGAACTCCATTTCAAGTCACTACAGCTACAGTTGCCAGAATTTGCTGATCAGAGGCCTGTGATTTAAGTGCCATAGCATCTTCACTGAGTTGTAGACCTGGTGTCTCTTTAAGCACTTTGGGGTGGCTGGTGACTATGCAGTCTGTGAATAATGTTCTGTATTGTGTCTACTCATGATGCCGAATGTGTAGGGACCATTGATCAAACTTCTACTTGGTTGGATGACATTCCTATGAAAGAGCACATGGTGTTGCCTTCTACTGGCTAACCAGCTGCCATCGGCTCTGGATGTTCATCTCTAGGGGTGCACTTGCAGTGAGTTTAATTCTGGTATAGTTACTGTTAATCTATTGAAAGCTGTTGTGGAAGCTACCAAAGTAGTATATCCTGTTGCTTGATTATCGTCAGCGTCTTGTGGCAGACATCTTTGCCTGTGTGAAGCTTGGGGTGCTACAAAACTAATGCTTTTATGGTTGAAGGGGGTGGAGGAATATTCTGGCTTCCCAGCTCTTTGCAACTACAGTGAGGTTTTTATTACTAGCACTCCAGTTCATTAATGCTGCCCCTTAACTCTGCTGTATTGATGTTCTGGGACTAAGACAACTGCTGTAAGTAGAGAACAGAACACTTTTTATCTATGATACCTTCTCGGGTTAATGAACAGCTGCCTCAGTCTGTGTGTAATACTAAATCTGACTCTCCTGATCTCCTGTCTAGCCCACAGCTGTGCACATCCAGGAGTTCCTCACTCTGCTGGCCGTGTGTCATACTGTTGTTCCTGAGAGACAAGGAAATACAATAATCTACCAGGCCTCCTCTCCAGGTTGGTTGTAGCTGTCTTCTTGGGGAGGCAAGGAGTGAGGGAGTAGAAGTGGATGGATGGGGGGATACAAGGGAAGTCCAGAAGTTTCTGAAAAGGTCATTGATTTTTAAAAGCAAGATGTCCTCCATGATGTTAGCAGTAGATCTAGCATCTTCTGTTACTGGTGTACACTGGTTTTGAGTGCCACATACCAAACTGTCAAGTCCATGATGTTTCTGTAGAGCTAAGCCAGGCTTATGATCCCTCTTACTCTGGCTTCTTTCCGCAGGAGTGAAAAGCAAAAGTAAAACTTTTAATGACTTGTCTTCCTTATACAGAGCTGACCTATAGGAGTACTGATTTGTTTCTGCATGAACAGTTACTTGCTCTATTTGGCATGAGTGATCTTGATCTAGTAGCTTCCCACGTTGCTTTATGTAGCTACAAGATGCTGGTATATGATACAATAAAGAGCAGAGTCTTGACCATGTTCAGGCCTATGCTTCACCCATTTCTTGCTGCTTTGAGGCAGCACAGTGGTACTGAAAGAGACAAGCAGGGCCAAAATGTGTAACAGTAGGGCCCTGCTTCCCATCAAATTTACCTCAATTTCTGAAGATGTTTCTAGAATTGTAGTGATGTATTGAGTCATAAAGCAGCAGCATTTCTATTTGTCTTAATAAAGTGTCTGAAGAGTTGGGTGAACAGCTCATATGAGGCAGCTCTAGTCAGTGTTGATGAACTGAGGAGACCAAGGGAGCAGCAGACATTAGGGCAGCTTGAGCTGGGTAATAAACTCACTTGTGTGGTGGTTGTGCTTGATGCCACTTACTCCTTAATGAGACTGTATAACTACATACTAGAGGTAGAGGTGTTGGCTCTGGTTTCAGCTCACTTATTTGAGCTCTTAATGACACTGCCCAGTTCAGTCTCCAGAAGACAATGCTGTACTTATTTCTGTAGCACCTGAACTTTGTGCCTTCACAGCAGGAAAGTGATTAAATGCATGTTGTAGGAATTTAAAGTAACCTGTTCTGAAAGCAAGATCAAAGCTATGCGTTTCCCCTTTTTCATGTAGAAAACTATGGCTCCTCCATGACAATAGTTTAATGCTTCAGTAGTTACAGGATGGCTTATACAGATAGAGTATGAAGTTTGTGTAGTTGAAATTTGTTACGGTTTGAGAAACCCACAACTTATTATTGTTTAGACAATTATTCTATCACCTGATGACCCCTCCCCACCCAGGAAGGGTAATCGGGAAGAAAACCAGGAAACCCATGGGCTGAAATATGAACAGATTTAATAGAATAAGACTAAATAATTAACAGTAATAACACTAAAGAACCAATAGTGATCCTGATACCAATCTAAAAATATACAAGGATTATACTCGGCCAACTATATCAGTAGAAAGCTGTGCACTCCCAGCAGTGGACAGTGAATGTTGGACACTGAGTGCTACAGCTTCGGGAGGAAGGGAAGACCTCAGGGGTCTGGTACCGGGGCAAGGAGTTCTCTGGATTGCTGCCATCAAGGGAGAGCTCCCATCCTCAGCAGACTTTCTAATTTATATTGGATGTGATGTTCATGGTATTAAACAATGCTGTTGGCCAGCTTGGGTCAAGTGCCCAGGTCTTGCTCCTTCTCATCCCTGCACCTGGCTAGGCTCGAAAACACTGAGACCTTGACACCCACACACCATAGCTGGCTATAAAGTAAATATTTTCACATAGTCAAACACTAGAGTCTTCCAAAAGTACTGTTTTCCCAAGCATTAGAAAAAAAATTAGTCCTGTGTCACTCAAACCAGGACAATATTTCATGGTCTTTGTAGGACTAAAATGCAAATGTTCTTGTGGAGGTGTGTGCAGAAGCTACTCTAGCAGCCCTACAGGTGTGGGAGTACATGGGGGAAGGGGGCTTCTGTGTTTTTGGCAGTGTGGCGTATTTAAGTGTGGGCTTTACAGGCCTCTCCTACGTAGCAGGTTATATTTAAGCTTTTCTTATATTGGCAGATGAAGGGGCATTAGTGAAAGGAGCAAAAAAACTTGGTTATGTCTTCACGGGACGGACTCCACATTCGGTTATCATTGATGCGGTAAGTAGTAGATGTGCATGGTACAGACTGCCAAGCTCATGCAGAGCATAAATGTCTCCTGTGTGGCCATTGTGAGTTCCCCTTTACAGGGCCTTTAAGGATGCTATACACGAAAGACTTTTTCAGACTGGGAAAAGTTGTCTTAATCTGTTTTTAGACGCGAAGTCCTCTGCCCTTCTGTGTGGCATGGGCAATAGGAAGTTGCAGTGTTATATGGGAAATGCCAGCAGTTGTGCCTGAAGGATATTTCCCTTGTCTGGGAAGCACAGATGAGCACTCGCATCAGAAGGGAATTCATGTATCTGGGAGATTTTTCTGAGTATTATGTTTAATGGTTGCTGTACTTCTAAACATTTGATTTATTGTATTAAAATATAATTTTTCTTATGAGTGAGATCATCTGTAGAAGATATATCTGCTTAACAAGTGCTGTATGCAGGGGTGTGTGGTTAACGGATTAGAGTTGACACAGGCAGTCTCAAACTCATGGGGCCACAGTCTGACTTAAGTTGCAGTCTAAGCTACTAAGTGGCTCCAGATATACACAGGTGTGACTAAGATTAGAACTCTGTCTGGAATACATAGTAGGGTGCTTATTAAGAATAGTGGATGTATTTTCGTCCTTCTCAGATGCAGTCACTTTCAAGTTTCTTGGTACACTGCCAAGCAAAGCACTTAAAATATATATGTTTCTAGGACTTGTCACAAACTTTACAACTACTCAGAAAACTGCTTAGTTTAAGAGGAAGAGCTTAGGATGAGCAGTGTCATCCAGAGCTATTTAGGATCTTTCCTCTGCAGGAAGACCCGGGCCCATCTGACCTAGTTTTATATTCCTCGTACGTAACAAGCTGGGAGTATGGTCAGTCTATAGCCAGCAATAAAAGCTGTCACTCTGAGGTTCATGTATCTTCTCATTGCGTACATCTGTGGCAGTACATATAACATGGCTTGGAGATGACTTTTGGTCTTGGGGATATTGCTGAATTCATATGTGCCTCATAGGACATTACTGCAGTTAGGTTTTGCTACAGCCCTTTCTTTAACCACTGGAGTTCGGAGACTCCAGTAACTCCCATTGTTCCTTCCATCTGTTATGCAACAGGAATAGCAAAGGCAAAGCATTTCTAAATACTTTTCCTTCCTCGGGTTGTTCATGTTCAACCCCAGCAAACAGTTGTTGATAATAGGAATTACTCCTTAGTTAACTTTTTTTGCCACAAAATATTCAAGTAAAAGAAATATTAAGGCAGTTCAGACAAAAGTCATTGTAATACCAAATCTGATGGTATGTTTATTTTAACTTGGAATAACAGTCACAGTCTGTAATATGTCTCTTACTTGATAGCTGTTAAGAAGTAAATATGCATCTTAACTTTCAAAGCATGCTTATACTTCTAGACTAAGATATTAGTTCCTTGAAATGGTGTAAAAATAGTCGATGGAGGATACCACTATTTTAGGTGTTCAACTAAGATTAAATCCCTTCATTAAATACGGCTCTACATCACTTTTTACCAGCAGAGGGAGCTATTACCACAGTTTATTTACACTGGGATGTGTAAACCAATGTGCTTTAACCAACTAGCATGTTGACGCATGTAAGAATATATTGCAGGTTATACTTATAGTACATGCTTTCTTTTGTAGCTGGGAAAAGAGAAAACTTTTGAAATTCTTAACGTGCTGGAGTTTTCCAGGTAAGTTTTCCACTAATACACTAAATGCAGGAGAACAAGAAAACCATTTTTTGTAAATACATTATCTAGAACAAAAAGATTCAGCTGATGCAGTAGAAAAAGTGAACTTCCTTAATCTTGTCGTGCCCTTCCATCTGCTCGTTTCCAGTATAGAACTAATACAGAGCTTCCTGTGAGCTGTTGGCATGTGAATATGAAGCTCTCCCTTGCCACTGCAGCTCTGTTGGCTTATTGAGGAGTTGCTGCCCTGGAAGTGTCATTCTGTACTTCATTGATTTCCTGATGTGTTGCTTGTCTGCTTCAAGAACGTGCTTTAAGACTGAGATTGCGCTTCTGCAGTGCCTCTGTAAACTACTTGTTTTTGAATAAGTGGAATCTCCAGCTGGAGGGCTTTTTGATGCCCCTTTGTAAAAACCACTCCAGATATGAAAAACTAAACATTGCAAGCACTCCTAACTCAGCAGGCTAGTTAGGATGAGCACTGCATGGGTAGCAGGAAGCTTTGTGTGGTGAATTGGACCCCTAACTCACTGGAGGTCATAAAAGGTGCTTTTTCTTTGTCAGTTTGGATGGTGCTAGTCAGCAGGCTTTTCTGCTGCTTTTTCTACTCTTGCTGTGGCATAAAGTCTCGAAGTGTTGTTCTCTGCCCTCTTTGAGTTGGCTGATTCCGCTCTAATAGGAGTAAGCGAAACTAAAGTCAGGGAAGATTTGGGTAGGCAGCTTTTCACAGAATCACAGGGCTTGGAAGGGACCTCTGGAGATCATCTAGTCCAATCCCCCCTGCCAGAGCAGGGTGCTCAGGATGGTGTCCAGGCGGGTTTGGAATGTCTCCAGAGTTAGAGACTCCAGCACCTCTCTGGGCAGCCTGTTCCAGTGCGCTGCCACCCTCAAAGGAAAGAAGTTCCTCCTCATGTTGAGATGGAACTTCCTACATTCAAGTTTGTGCCCATTACCTCTTGTGCTATCACTGGGCACCACTGCAAAAAGAGTGTTGCCATCCTCCTGGCACCCTCCCTTTAAGTATTTGTAGGCATTGATGAGATCTCCCCTCAGCCTTCTCTTCTCCAGACTAAAAAGACCCCGAGTCCCTCAGCCTTTCCTCATAAGAAAGATGTTCCAGCCCCCAATCATCTCTGTAGCCCTCTGCTGTACCCTCTCCAGCAGATCCCTGTCCTTCTTGAACCGGGGAGCCCAGAACTGGACACAGGACTCCAGATGTGGCCTCACCAGGGCAGAGTAGAGGGGGAGGATAACCTCCTGTGACCTGCTTGCCACACTCTTCTTGGTGTGCCTCAGGATGCCATGGGCCTTATTGGCCACAAGGGCACACTTTCTTGTGTCCTGGCTTTCTTTGAAGATTGTTCTTAATTACTTTTCCTTTTCATTCAGAATGTAGCTACACAGGCTACTTGTGGAAATACCTAAAAAGGTGCTACAAGAGTTCTTCAGGGTTTCTGACAAGTTTGCCAATTCCCTGGTGTCCATAGGTAGGAGTATGTGTAGCCTACATGCAGTGCTGGTAGAAAATTCTGGTTTAATTCTTTTCTGTGCATAGCAACTTCCCTCTTGACCAGTGAGGGAGCTCCTATAATTAATTTCGGAAAGCCCATGGAAGTTTCCCAGTGTCATTAGCTTGCTGCAGAAATTCTGGGCACAGTTAATTGCTATCTTTCCAGACTTTCTTCAGAAAGTCTCAGAAAGGATTGTGTTTCGTCTGATCATATGTGCCAAGAGCTTACTTTCTTACAAATGTCTCTTGAGACCTGAAAAGGTGCCAGATCTTCTTGAGCAACCTCAGAGGAGAAAGAGGGTTGCTCTACACTCTCATCTCTTTGTACATATTGGCAAGAAGGGGATGAGGAAGGAGGATGCTTCTGAGTCCTCCTTTTGCTAAGGAGAATTACACTTACAGATAACTTTCTTTAAATATGAAACTACAGGTTCTTCAGGGTTCTCTTGAGAGTTGATTTACTTCCCCCTGCCTCATAGAAGCTACTGTGTTTTGGTGTGTCTGCCCCCACCCCGAGTGGCTCTTCTAAAGGAGAGGTCCATAAACAAAATGCCGAAATTTATCTTTAAAAAAAAAATTAAAAACCTTACCTATCTTCCATTATTAAATACCTGTGTACAATATGGTACTATTTCCCTCTATTTTAAAAACATACCCAAAACTTGACTGTCTTTAGATGCAACCCTGCTCAGAGGGTCTGATTTTGTTCTACATAATCCCAACTATATTGGTCTGAATAGACCAATTTAAAGAACCTTTAGGGGAGATCAAGAGCGGTTCTATATCATGTGTGACTCCTTTCTATGATGTTTTTGCATTCTTTTGTGTTAAGAAGTTAAATAACTGGTCTTGTCAGTGGATGGTTATTTCAGTGTCTGTTATGCCTGTAATTAATACGCATTTAGCCTTAATGAATCAATTTCTAGCCCGAGTCCCCAAAACAGTTTTGCTTGAGGAGTAAGGAAAGGCTGAGAAATGAGACTCCCCTTCTTTCAAAAGGATTTTAGTACCATCTTGCTCTTTTCCAAATCCTTGCTCACATTTGGGTGCAAGTCTGATTGAGTGTTTGCCAATGGGAGCCATAGGGCTGGAGCTGGAAATGGGCAGTTCAATATTTCTTCTTGCTGTGAGGGTTGTGGGGTCTTAAGTTACTTAAGTAACAACATCTCACTAAGTGCATCTGAGAAAATTCACCGCTAGAACAGGACTTACTCTTCATCACTATGACTAATGAAAACAAATATTTTTTTCTTTCAATAGTAACAGGAAGAGAATGTCAGTGATTGTTCGAACTCCAGCAGGACAACTACGTCTCTACTGCAAAGGGGCTGTAAGTAATTATGCTACCTAATGGAGAACTAACACCACCAGTTATTGTTTCAACAGCTGTGGCTGATGCTGGCATTTCATGTCTCACATGTAATATCTGTTGGCTTTCTGTATTGGGGCCAAGTGATTTAGGAGATCTGTAATTCCTCCTCTGACTCTTTTTGCAGGCAGGAAGATTGCTAGGCTTTCTACTACCTAGCTGAAATCCTGAAACTAATGGGGGCGGTACCTTTTACTTCAGCAAAGGCAGGATTTCACCCAGCTGTGCAGCAGTAGTTCAGGAGCTAGACTAAATGCTGCTATCTGAATCTGTAACACAAAAATCTGTTCTCAAGTGGTTGGCTCTTGATCTGGCTCTCTTGTGTCTCTGCACCTGCTGTTATTTGTCATTATGACTTGCACCATGTTGTGCTTCTGTCTTCAGTGACAAGAGCAATAACTTACCAAGTACAAAGGCTGCAAAAGTAGCGTTGGCCACAGCCAGAACGTGGTTCTAATTTCAATGGAAAACTATGGAGTCATCTTTTTGGAACAGGGAAAACTATTTCTGACTTCTGTAAGGATCTGCTTTACTTGAATTTCTCCTGACATACAGGTCTGAGCGCACTTCTCTGTTGCTTCAATTTAACCCTCCTGATTTGATAGAGTTGTGTTGGCTTCTTGGTGGTGTGGTGGGAGTGAATTAAGCCCAGTGTCATTGTGCAGCGTTTCAAATTCATGTGCCTAGTAGGACCGCACAGATCTGCAACTGCTTGTTGCTCGTACTATGCCCAAGTTCACACAATTTCTTTGAGTGTGGCACTGGAAGGGATGGAGAACAAGGAGCGTTTGTAGTAAAACTTTTTGTGCTGTCTTCCATATGAGGAGGCTCAGATGTCTTAATGGGGCAAAACGATTGTAATAATTAGCGTAATTTGGTGTTTTGTATCTTCTACTGCATCCACCAGTCATCTAAACTGTAAGTTAGCTGCCTATTCTACATGAACTTGTCCACATTCTGACAGTCATCTACTGTCCTGTGACTTCCATCATAAATTACTTGTTTTGTATGCCTACCTCTAATCAGTGGTAAATGTAGGCCTGTTTACTTAGCTTAAGAGCACATGTCTGAGCAGAAGTAGGGTTTTTGTATTTCACGTGTGTAGCAACTTGTTCTGGTAGTTGCAGAATGAAATCCAGAGGCTCTAGATATATAGGTGATGGTGCTCTATTTTGATTGCAGCTGTTTTCTAGGCCTTTTCAATTGCCCTTGCATTTAGTGGTGAAGAAAGTTACTGCAGGAGGAGGTTATTTCTGAGAGAATCTTGTAGTAGAACTTGTTCAGTGTTTCTGCCTTCTATTTTTTAACATGAGTGGGAATCTCTTTCTAGAGGGAATTGCAAGAAGCACTTCTGTATGGTATTGCAATGTGTACTGAATAAGACCAGACACTTATGTTCTCTGAAAATCAAGTGATTCAGAAAGTAATCAAGTAATTCAGAAAGGAGTGTTCTGTACTTGTTAATAATGGGGACCCCTTTATGGAGAGAGGGGAGGAGGGCAGAGTGTATTTCGGTCCCCTTTATTTAAAGTGGATACAGTATGTCTGCCACTGGGCACAATCCACACTACTTAAACCAGGGTCTCTAAAACCCAGATATATTGCTTGCAAATAGTCTTGGGTTCCGATATTAGCAAGTCCACACAGGTTACTTCACTTGAGCTTGTAACTATGCAAATGGAAACTTCATATGTAGACTTACTATGTTGTAATGAATTTGGTTTTAATAGGATAATGTAATTTTTGAGAGGCTTTCAAAAGATTCCCAGTATATGGAGCAAACACTGTGCCATCTTGAGTACTTCGCAACAGAAGGTAAGAGAAACAGCATGTCATGAGAATTCAATTTATCAAATTGCTTGCAGCATGTTCTGCATTGTCTAAGCTTTGCAGTGCCAAGTAAGATAGTTACAAAGATAAATTAAGTGATGTGTAATAGGCAAACTAACAACTCTAGGACAACTTCAAGCCAAAGGAAGTTTGTGCCATACTTCTGTGCAATTTCAGTAGGGAAATGGAACTTGGAAGGAAAAGAGGGGGTTCTGTGTGCCCATGATGAAGGGAAAGAGCATGAATTGCATTGCCCAGAATACCTTAATTACATTGTAGTGGTGTGTTTACCAGTGCAAAAGTCAGATGACAAAGTCCTTGGCTTTATGAAGCAAAGAGAAACCTGAACATGCTGAGAATCCTGGAAGACCAAGACATCAAAGATGATCTGAAATGATCTCTGGGGCCTTTATGACTGACATAACACTTCTGTTCACAGGGAAGTACCTAGCTTTGTTCCCTTTTCAGCAGTAGCATGAGATATTTGTATTATAGTGAAACCATGAATGAGTGAATCTATTCCTAAATCTGAAAACATTATTGAGCTTTAAAAAAAAAAAAATTTTTTTGCAGACTCCCATATTCCCAGCAATTAAACCTTAGTGTTTTATGGCACGCACTCCTTTTTTTGCTTGACTCATGCCAGAAAAAAAAATATCATTACTTCTGTATGTTAATTTTTGTCAGTGGTCTAATAAAAGGGTTTTCATACTTTGTGGGCCTTATTTTCCACTCTGTTTTGCATGTGTAACCCTTATTATTAATGAGTTATGTGCATACACTGAAGGAGGAAAACCAGCCTTTCTAAAAGGAAATGTGACTTGTGCACTATGTTTGTAATATCTCCAATCACAATATGTAGCTAGTTCTTTAATTTGATCTTTTTGTAAAAATACATGAAAGTCAAGCTTGCTTTCATACTTAAACTATAAAAGATTAAAGATGATACTTCTGTTGCTCCAGTATGGCTAGATTGCAATACTGGAGATCAGGGAGAAGTTTGTGCCTGTTACTGTCTTGATTTGCACCAACATTAGTAACCTAAATGAGCCAGACTTTTGTTTCACGTTTGAGAACCCAAATGCTTTAAAAATGGACAGGGAAATTTTCTGGAATCCAGAGTTTAACAGTGTACACCAAAAGCTCCTGTTCCAATGAGAGGGTTAGAATTTAGCATTCATTAGGGCATTAATGATTTGCTGATACTCAGTGTAATTTTACTGTGTGTAATGGCCGTCTTTGTTTTTGTAGGTCTGAGGACTTTGTGCATTGCATATGCAGACCTGTCAGAAAACTCTTACAGGGAGTGGTTGAATGTCTACAATGAATCCAGTACAGTTCTGAAAGACAGAACTCAGAAGCTGGAGGAATGCTATGAGATCATTGAGAAGGTAAGACACATTTTTTGAGAATCGGATACAGATTCCCCTACACCTGTCTTTTTTACATGGAATTTAGGCTTTATACAGTAAAACAAACTGTTAATTTCATTCATGAGAAACTGAAAAGGTGTTCTTTGTTGGCAACCTGCTCAGTCCTTAGACCTCTCAAGTTTTAGTTCATAAATCTGAGACAAACTTATGTATAAGGGGTCATTGCTACTTACAAACGCTGTTCTCACACTCTTTTTATCTTGCTATCTTGTGGAAGGTAGCTTGATAACATAAAAAATCATTGCATTCCACCAAGTTCCCATGGACTAGTATATGAAGAGAAATTTGTTCCTTTTCATACGGCAGTCACTGTTCAAATTTTCTGAAGGCTGTTGTAGGCACTGTAGGTATAAAGTGCTCACCAAGGCCTGTAGCCACATAGACTGAAAAGAGGTGAAAAACTGCTCTCAAGGCAAATTGCAGAACTTGTAATTCTGGAAGGGGAAAGTAGGTATTGGAGAACCAGTTTGAAACTAATCTGACACTGAATGAAATTGTAAAATATCAGCACCAGGGCCCAGTGTTTCTTTGATACTTGGTTGTGCTGCTTTGTGAAATGCTGGTAGTCGCGCTTCTCACCTACACCTGTCCATGCTTTTTCCCTTTGCTCCAGTTATTTCATTCTCATTTTGTTCAGTGGTTTATTTTAAGCACTCTTTGAACTTCAATTGCTTTTGTTAATTAATACTAACAATATAACTTAAGTCCTGGAGTGCTCTTGGCTGGTTATTGAAGTTGGGGCAGAAGAGAGGAGGAGGCTGACACTAGGATGGGAGCTACCTTTCACAGGGTAGCAGAAAAACTCCAAGGACTTTAAGCAATAACTGAAGATTGAGTCTTTCTTTTCAAACCAATGACTAAATCTCCTTGTGTTGCTCAGTCAAGTAGCAGTGTGGTTATCTAATTCTTGATTCTCTAGATCTCATAGCTCCTTTGGTTTCTGCTACTTGCGCTGTGGTCTCACACTCCTTGTTTTCACAGAAGTGAAAAATGATCATGGGTGATCAGCCCATTAGTGTGGGTTGATGCTCTCACTTTAAAACATGTTCTGAAACCTTAGATCACTTTTAGCCATCTACCTTCTGCCTCTTTTCACAATGTAATATCTTGAAAAAAGGGCACCCTTGGAGTGAGTTATAGAATTGGAGTTTTGGACTTAGTGCCATATTGGTAGGAAATATCCACTGTATTCCTTTCCTGTTAATATTTGCTTGCTGGTCATACCAAGGAACGGGGAATTGCACTTGACACTTATCTTTTTTTTTTACTTAGAGCTGGTATTTCCCAGGTTAAATTCTCTGGTCTGTAAGCACTTCTTTCTAGATAATAAACTGGCTTGTGACTGTAACATAAAATATAACTTACTTTAACAGGCTGATTTCTCATCTTAGGGCTCAAATGAGAGTGGGGGAGCTGCTTTGTCAGTCTGAGTGGTGAGGTCACTGGATCATAGTACAGGTGCCCATATAGAGACAAACTTGAACTGACTTCTTTCCCCACCTGTAAACTGTCTGAGAGGGGCTTCAGCAGATGTGGTAGTAACTCAGCTGCTTGAGTAGCTTGGCCATGCTGATCCCTGTGCTGTCATGCTTAACTCCTCAGTAAGTGAGTTTGGGAGTGTAAGACAATTTGCAGTTGCACACTTGGATTGCATTTGTTAACTTCAAATGCTGTTAGCATTGATACAGCTAATGTTTCATCAGAAGTCTATAGGGTACTAAAGCAAATGACTTATGGGAGTTGATTCTACTACCTTTACCAACTGAATATCTCTTAACAAAACTTAAGCTTTGCCAAGACCTGTAACTAAAGCCAGCCTGCACACCTGTATGAATAACAACTTCCCTTTCTGTTCTCTGTGTATGCATAGATGCATACAAGCAGAAGCTGCTCTAATGCCCTCTTCATGGTATCACAGAAAGGTTTGGGTTGGAAGAGACCTTTTAAAGGTCATCTAGTCCAACCCCCTTGCCATGGGCAGGGACATCTTTAACTAGATCAGGTTGCTCAAAGCCTCATACAGTCTGACCCTGAACACTTCCAATGATGGCGCATCCACAACTTCTCTGGGCAACCTGTTCCAGTGTCTTACCGCCTTCATTGCAAAAAAAAAAAATAACCCCAACATCCTTCCTTACATCCAATCTAAACCTACCCTCCCTCTTTCAGTTTAAAATCATTGCCCCTTGTTCTGTGCCTTGGTAAAAAAGATCTGTCTTATAAGATCCCTTTATGTATTGAAAGGCTGCAATAAGATCTCCCTGGAGCCTTCTCTTCTTCAGGCTGAACAACCCCAACTCTCCTGACTTCTTCTGTTCACTTCATCTGTTTTCATTTGTTTTGAATAACTGTAGTCCCTACAAAGAATAAAAGCTGTTACTTTTTTCTGTGCAATTCTGAAATTGTACAATATAACTAAACTCAATTTATATAAATTTCTTTTAAATTTAACATCTTTACATGTCAAGGAATCATTAAAATGCTTTTTAAAGTAAAAATCTGCTGACTAGATTGTGCCTTTTGACAAGGTTTATTTCTTAGGTATTTTTGTCTGCATGACTCTTGTGTAATTTGGCCAAATCTCTTCAAGCAGTTGCTTTAGAGTTGCATAAAACTATGGCTAACTCTGTAGTATTAAACTTGTTCTATGAGACATGTTTTTCAGGCAGACATCTGTATGTAGACTAGAGATACTTGGATTGATTAACATTCATACCACTTGCATTACATAAATGTAGGGATTATATCCATAAATAGCTGCAGTAACTTTTACTTTCAGTGATGGTATCCAGTCTGTATGGACATTTTATGGGAGGGAAATTAGTTAAAGTGATGTGATGCCAGGTGACTTTTGTTTTGTGAGCTTAAGAAATATATAAACTGTGACCACTCATGTTGCTATGGTGATTAGTGAATGCTCTAGTATACACGTTCATCCACAGGCTAGCTTTGGGGTTGTATAACTTCAATTAATTGCTCTTGAAACCTTGCCATCTTTCTGACCAGGAACACTTGGTTCCATTCTGTACCTCTTGAAATGTGAATTGTATGCAGAGGAAGTTGACAAGCAATATACACTACAATAAGGTTTTGGGGTGGATATTCTAAGTGCTGTATTAGCAATAAGGCACAACATGCTGTCTTTAATTCTCTTTTGAGTGTGTTCCAAACAGAGGCTTACTGTGCTTTTTAAAAAAAAAAAAAAAACGCACAAAAAAAAAAACCCCAACCAAAAAAAAACCCCAAGACAAAAGCACCACCACGCACACAAAACCAAAAAAACCCAACCAATCCCTCCAATTCTCTTTTCCAGGATTTATTGCTTCTTGGAGCTACAGCCATTGAAGACCGCCTGCAAGCAGGTGTTCCAGAAACAATAGCCACACTAATGAAGGCGGAAATTAAGATATGGATTCTGACGGGGGACAAACAGGAAACAGCTCTCAATATAGGTATCCATCTTTCTGGTTACTCTGAATTTGTCTGGTATGTGGAAGGTTACATACTAGATCTGCTATGTAGGATTTTAAACAAAAACAGGCCTGGTTTTTATAGAATGGTTCCTTGGTAGCAGACAGGCATGTGGTAGCCTTCACTTTGGAGAAGTGGGGGGGTTAGAATGAAGTCTGCTCTGAGTATCAGGCAAAAGGGACACTTCTACTCTGGGTTAAGTGCAGTTCTTGTATGGAGTGAATGGATAACTCTGTTCTGATGGAAACTGGAGAACTCAACCAGGCTGTAATGTTTCAGTTGTACTGTGCATTATATCAAACTGTATTTTACAGCTTTTTTTCCTATCTTACTGACTGCCTAGTCTAGAGTTTGGGATATGATGGGAAATATTGGTAGTACAAAATGTATAGCTTACAACTTGTAAACCTTGTCTGTGAAAGCAGGTGGACGCTTGAATAACTGCTCCTGCTGTCACATGATGACACATTTGCTAATCAACTATGTTGTGATTATTAGTGGAAGTGTGTTGCTGCTATTGAGTGTATGGATAGAATTTGATTGGTTTGAATAATTATATTCAATTTAACCCATAGATATGGGTTGTTTTATCAAAGCACAATATGGATATCCTTGTCTTAAACTTGATGCATCTTAACTTACAAACTGCACCCTCTGTAATGCAAAAAAAATAATCTTGCAATAATGTGAACAAAAAGTACAAATTAAAGTATTTCACAGGTGTGCTTGGGTACTAATGTAATAGAATGGTAACCTGCTTGAGACGTAAGTGTTTACCTGGTTTTGCAGCATAAAACTGGAGAGTTTTTAGCACTATAAGTTTAGGTTTGTTATTAAAAGCAGCCCTTAAACATTAGGCTTCCTTTTAGGTCATAAATGTATCTGATAAAATCAGTCTATATACCCAACGATTTGTAATTTGCCAAGTACAAGGGTTTTGCTGTAAGGCTGGGCTGAACAGGAGGTGCCTGTTGTAATTTCAATCCTACAGCAACTAGATGTTATGCTCTGTAGCACTTCTGCTGTTGTGCTTGTCTTGCATTGGATATGCCACATGAGTAGGTCTAGTAAGTACTCAAAACTCAAATCCTTCAGGCTTTTTCTCACTGTGGATGCTTGCAAGGTGGGCAACCTAGGTAGCGATACCTTGTGCTGTCACAGAATGCTTCCATGCTTGAAATGCTGATTTGTGAGCTATGCCTAGGCTGCCATTGTGCCATAGCCCTTCACACAACACTAGCAGCCTCTTAGGAGAGGGGCTGCCCAGATCTTAATGCTGTCTCTAGTATGCCCATATAAAGTGTCATCCACAGTTGCATTCAGATTTGCAGATAGCCTGTTTAGGTGTACAGGTTAAGGGGGTCCTTAACAGCATAGGTTGCCTTCTGTTGAAGGAGCTATTTCTTTAGCTTTCTCAAACTCATGTTGACTTCAAGATTCTCTAACTATATGAAGAATGTGACTGATGATGCTTCTTATATATAGAACTGCATGTAGCTGCGTCCATATGTACTTCAGGCTGCTTCTGGCAGAACGGATGCTCTGTAACTGAACTTGCACTACCTTTAGCAAAACTTCAGGCATCTGCTTTTTGGTCAGTTTTTAAATTTTTTCCTGCTTTTAGCTTAGTGGAATTTCAGAATGTATTCTCTTTTACTGACTAAAATTTTTGTTTACTTACATGAAACTTGATTCAGTTTTCCTATCTTTGTATGTTGAAGTTGGCCAAGAGGTGAAATAACTTGCTGAACTGATACAGTTGTAGTAGAAATAAGGTGGTCGGCTTAAGTAGACAATCGATTTAAATGCTAGTTATCTGGTTTGAATCACTATCTGCAGATTTTTTTTTTCTTTAAAAGCAGTAATCAACTTGCGAGGAGGGAAACATCATCATCTTTTGACAAATTAAAAAAAAGTAACTACAGATTTAGGCATAAATAGCTAAAATAAGTTGACATATTAACTGACAGCAGCTAGCCTGAACACAAGTACATGAGCTTTACAGCAATTGTTTACTGTGAAGGCGACTAACTTCCAACTTGTCTCTAGAACTGGTTTTTATATGATAGCAACTTGAAAAGAATAAGCATCTCCCTTACAACTTATAAATTACCACTTTTAGCGTACAGTTTGGGAGTAAAACTCTGGAAACTTAATTAGCTTCATGTTCAAGTTGGCTTGAAAGTATGAACATGTGGCACCCTTCCAGTTTTTGTATGTAACACATTAAAATAGTAATAAACATTCAATTTAAAACTCAATCCACATGTACACTTCATGATTCAGGTGTAAATATACTGTCTGGGGAGTAAAAAGTGTTTTCACTTTCTCATTGTGTATGGAGGTTATGCTAATGGACTCTTGCTTGCTGTATGGATGTGTACTGAGGGATATTTGAGCTCTTGGCAGCTGCCCCAAGGAGCTGGAGTATTGTTCTTTCAGCTTCCTCTTGATTCTTTGGCCTTCAGAATTTGTGTGTCTGTCTATTGATTGCATTAGTCTGAAGAGGAACGATTGACCTTGCTGTGGGGTGGTTGTATGCCCTCCACTCAGCCATGTGCCAGCTGAGAGTCCTGCAGGTGAAGAGTGTGTTCCTGATAAGCTTTAATACTGATCACCCATTTGAACTCTTTGCCTATAGAAAATACGGATTCTGGGTTCAGAAACATCTTTGAGCGTGACATATGGTCTTCAGTTTTTATCAGTTTACACTGTCCTTAGCCAGTATCTGCAAACAACTCTGGAAGGCCTAATGGTGTTCTTGTAGCTTCATCCTTCTCTTAAAACAATCTGCAGACTCTGGATCTACTTTGCCTTTCAGGGAGGCAAAAAAAAAACCTGTGGTAGATTTCTATTTACCACCATTCTGTTGCTTAGCAGGCTCGCAGAAAATCAGATCTGATGTATTTCCAGCCAGTAACTTCATTCCCATTCCCAGAAAACAATCCATTGCTAAGGAAGTGTTTACTGAACTGCATCCCTCCCTTGAACAAGGAATCAATCCCTACAGTTCAGCTAAGGGCTCTTACCTGGAGTATACATTCAGAGCGGCGAGCACGGCCTTAGAATCATAGAACCACAGGATGGTTTGGGTTTGAAGGGACCATTGAAGATCTAGTCCAACCCCCCTGCCGTGGGCAGGGACATCTTTCATTAGACCAGGTTGCTCAAAGCCCTGTTTAACCTGACCTTGAACACTTCCAATGATGGGGCATCCACAACTTCTCTGGGCAACTTGTTCCAGTCTCACCACCCTCATCATAAAAAAATTTCTTCCTTATGTCCAATCTAAACCTACCCTCCTTCAGTTTAAAATCATTACCCCTTGACCTGCCACTACAGGCCTTCATAAAAAGTCTTTCTCAGTCTTTTTTATAAGCCCCCTTTATATATTGAAAGGTCTCCCCAGAGACCTTCTCTTCTCCAGGCTGAACAACCCCAACTCTCTCAGCCTTTCCTCATAAGAGAGGAGTTCCAGTCCTCTGATTGCTTTTGTGGCCCTCCTCTGGACCCGGCCTAACAGGTCCTTGTCTATCTTGTGCTGGGGGCCCCAGAGCTGGATGCAGTACTCCAGGTTGGGGTCTCATGTTGAATTTCTCATCCACCAGTATCACCAGGTACTTCTCAGTAGGCTGCTCTGAATCCATTCATCCCTTAGTCTGTGCTGATCAATATTTGGGATTGCTGCAACCCAGGGGCAGGGCCTCTCACTTGGCCTTGTTTGAACTTCATGACATTTGCATGGGCTTACTCCTCAAGCCTGTCAAGGTTGCTATCAACTGCACCATTCAGCTTGGTGTTGTCTGCAAGCTTGCTGAGAGTGCACTCAGTCCCACTGTCCGTCATCGATGAAGATACTAAATGGTATTGGTCCCAGGACTGACCCCTGAGGGCCACTACTCATTACTGGTTTCCACTTGCAGATTGAGCTGTAATCTTTGGATTTGGCCATCCAGCCAGTTCCTGACCTATCTAAGTGTCCGTCAAACCCATATCTGTCCAATTTAGAGGTAAGAATACTTGTTATGGCCAGCCATGATTTTTCAGCTGAGGGAACCGAAGCAATGCCAGCATGCTTGCCTGTATCCCTATATGAAGTTTGAGCAGGGCATATGTGCCCTCTAAACACGGGATAATCGTTCTTGCCTCAGATGCTGGATTCTGTCTTTCTGCAGCATGAATGTGCCTGTGGGCTATGATCTTGAACTCTGGTTCAAGCAATCTTTCTCCCAGGACACTTGAAGGGAAATAAGTCCCAGAAATACCTCATTCATCTGCTTCATGGACTTAGTCGGACTTTTAAAGAGCTAGATACCAACTTACAGGTGCGGATTGACATTTTATACCTGGCTTTGAACCAGCTCTACCTAGCAGCATTGACAAAAATATGTGCTGATGTTAGAGAGTGTATTTTTTTGCTTGCCATGTTAGTACTGCCAGTAGTAACTATTACAGAACTTTAAAATATGACTACGAATATTACTTGTAATCTTACAGTTGCCAGTTACATTGTTTTATACTAGTGCTAGACTTTAACATCTTCATAGTCTTGAAATTGTATATAATGTATAGATCTCTTATAAACTGTTATTAGTCTTCATTTATATCCTTTTATTCCAGTCTTGATCTCCTTCCTGTTTATTGTGATGACAAGGTGCAAAATGACCTCAATTGCAGGATTAGTTCTTCTGACTCCATGACTTCCAAGATGTACAGCAGAGCAACTCTGTTTTCCATAGGGTTGGTTTTTTTCCCCAGCATCTTAGTTTTTTTGAAAGAGACAAAAAGAAACAGTGAGCAGTGGTTTAGAAATTACAGCTTGCTATTGCAGCTGCTGTTCCAATCAAATGCTACTAGAAAATCCTTTTGAATTAGTTGTACTGAATTTGTAACAGCCTCCTGTACAAGGCTGTTGCCATTCTCTGAGGAAAGAACAACCCTGACATGGAGGGAAGTACGTAAGTTTGTAATATTCTTTTTCTCCTTATTAAAAAAAACGAAGTGGTTCTTCAGCCTGGGACTAACTTTTAAAAATGGCAAACTGACCTTTTCCCAAGTTAGTGTTTTGTCTGTACCTGTTGAAGCTTCATTACTCAGTTTTGTACTACCACCTAAAACTTACGCACAGGCGGATCAGAGGCTATCTGCAAAGCTTTCATGTTGTAGGCTGTGCTTAGTTTAGGATATATTTCATCCTTTTCCTGACAGGTGTGCATGACTTCAATGTCATTCTGTACTGTTCTCTAAAGCAGAAAGTAAACCTTAGCTTGTTAACACAAGTAAGATGGAAATGTGTCTGCAAGGTTGCACCTGATTTTCATATTCCACACAGCTGTGAAAATGGAAGAGAAACAAAACTCCTACAGGTAATCAAACCTGCTGCCTGAAAGTGTCTGGCTACGTGATATAATGTGCCTTCCACAAATGAAAACAAGGGATTTGCTTTCTTGACGGAAGTCGTTCATGCAGGCATGTTAACCCTGGATTATACATATAAAACTGCGTAATTATAAAAACTCTGTAGCCTGAAGAAATGATTTGCATTGCAATTGATGAGCCAGTATGGCCTTCCCAAGGAACCAAGAATACCACAAAAAATGAATTCATGCCTCAGTTGTTCTTTTACTATTGTGAGATACGGAGAGAGACAATCTTTTTACATTGACTGTGCTGTTCTGCATTTCAACCTGTCGGCCTTGCAGTGGTTCATCACTGGGATGTTATTCTTATACTACAGTAGCCTCCAGTCTCCATTTAAGAGAAGTAAAAGACTTCCTGAGACCTCATTTTATGACAGCGATTTCTTAAGCTTGCTGTGATTCACTTCTGTACAAAAGCACAGTAGAAACACAAAATAATTCTATTGTATTTCCTTTTTCTGTGTAAGTTAGATTGGCAAGAAAAGTTACGTGCTTCAAATAAATGAATTGTCTGCTGTTCTATGGAGTTACATGGCTGTGCCAATCCCAGGAGAACTTGCATGCTTTTAGGATAATGCAGTGGGGTCAGTCTGCGAGTTTGCATTTTTCTCCTGCCATTAATATGAACTGGAATTAAACTTTATTCTGTAAATGCTGAGTATATATATTCTGGATATGACTTTGTCTCACGTCAGTGACAATCATGTGACAGAGGAATGACCACTTCAGTGTCATTGAGTGGTCCTGCAGTCACTGGCCTTTGCCACTACAAAAATAAGAGAATTTTTTTCAGTCTTGAGAATTTTTGCTTTGAATTTTGGTGTCCTGGCAAATGTACAGAACTGCCTTCTGAGTGCTGCTCCAGACTATGGCAACTTGCTCTTCTTTCGTGCTCCAGTCCTACACTAAGATTAATCTAGTACGATTACTTGATGCCTGTAGGAGTTGGCAGGCACTCTGTGTGTGTCAGTGATCTGTAGTTTTTGATGAAGCTCAGGACCTTCCATGCTGAACTCTCAGAGTAAAAAATACTCATATAACCCAAATGTGGGCTAAGGGGACTAGGTAGCACCAACTGATTCAATGTATGTGCTTCCAGTCACGTGACATAGCTGCAACTCTGTGTTCCGATCTGTTCCTGTACCATGTTGAAGGCAATTCTGCCTTCATGTAGGTAAAAAAAGGTTTAGGTAGAGAAATATTTAACTTTGCTGTAGGGATATAGCCTATATTTACTGCATCCAGTTAACAGTTTTCTTCGCTCAAATCCATCACTTGAGATGTTTTAAAAATGCAGATAAAATGCAACCTCTATCGTTAGTAAAATGGTCAAGTTGGAATGTGTCCTGTACACCAATGTGTCCAGTAGCCTGCCAAATAGGAGTGACTGCTCCAAAAAGTAAATTGGAATCTGACCTATAGATGCTTATCTAAGGTTTAACTAAACCTTAAATATTTTTCCAAAAAGTAAATCATTGTGGCTTTTTTCTCTTGCAGGGTACTCTTGCAGACTCATTTCACAGAGTATGTCTCTCATCCTGGTCAATGAGGATTCGCTAGATGTAAGTAAGCAAATTCTGGTGTAATTCTTGACAGAAGTAGGCATTGCTAACAAAAGGGAAAGTTGTTGAGCTTTCTCATTTTATTTCTCTCACTTGCCTTTAGGGGTAGCAAGATAAACAATTAATGCTAAAACAGGGGTGGGTTGTGCAAAATGTACTTCTGAGATCTCCCATTGCAAGCTGTACAGATCAGACTAAAGCCTCATAACAAGAAACTAATTAGGTCCATGGGTTTCATTCTACTGCAAACTAGTGAAGCCTGCAGTTATGCCATCAGGAATATAGTTAGGCTTTAAGGTATAGACATAGGAGTAACATCTCTGAAGAAAGAAAAAAAAAAAACCAAAACAACCAACACAAAAACCCCAAGCTAAAAGACTCATTTCAACATAGTAAGCTATTTTTAGCATTGCATGGAACAGCTGTAACCAAACCTATGCCTGAGCAAACTGCATTCTGAGCTTGGCTATGTACAGCTTTTGAGACCTAAAAATTGCCTGCAAATGGTTGCCATGCTCCTCAGGCATGTGCAGAAATTAACTAGAAAAATGATATGCTTGTACATGAGTCTTCCCAGAAGATCTTTTTTCTAGTTTGCTTGTTTTACAACAATATCAGCATTTGATATAACTTGTATATCTGATTGCTATTAGAGGTAATTGTAGAACAGATTAAAAGATCTGTAATAGGCAGCATCTGATAACTTGTGTTGAGAGTTGGCAGTTCATCCTGCTTGACTGGATGGGAGATGCAAAGCCTCTACCTTTGAGTATCGAAAGAGTTATTTGATATCTGGAAATCTGGTGGAAAAGAGGAATACTGTTGTGGTAAAGTAATCACCTGATAAGCATTATTTTACAGTTGTGTCTATGTGATTTAGTTAACAGCAGCCTTGGTAGTGTTTTCAGCTCATACTCAAGTTCATTGTATGCTGTTGTGGCATCTCAAGGTCTAGCGTTCTAGCTTACCAGAACTCAGGAGATCCCAGTGAATCCAAGGGGAGATGATCTGCTTCCAGAGGCTGGTTTACTGCTTTTCCTGCAGCATAATGCATGCTGATGGGAGCTGTCTCATTACTGAGTCCTAGCAACAAAGACCATGTTAGTTCTCTTGCAGAAACTTAGTTTTCTGTGTTTCTGCATAGTTAGAGACTTGTTTAAATCCTTGTTTAGATAATTCTGGTGGGATAAGAAAACTTCAGGGTTTTATCTTTTGAACAGTTACTGCGTTAAGTGTGTGTAGATTGGAGTATGTAAATTGTTTCAAGCAAATACCTAAATGCTTTGCTTAAGACTCTTATCTGCTCAGACCATCTTCTTCCACTCTTCTGCTGCTGTATGGTCCCTCTTTAAGGGACCAGTTTCCTTTTTGTGGGTTCAAAATACTGTGCTTCTGAGCTTTCTGCCACACTTGACTGACTAGACTGTCCTAACCTGAAGAAAGATGCAGGACATCAATAGAAAATGAGCACCTGGTGGTCTTTCCTTAATGAGGCAGGAAGATCAGTTGGTTAGGATTATAGGAATAAGAAAGCTTGGTTTCTTTTTTCTTAATGTATTGGGAACTCAACCCAGAAGAAGGAAAAAGGTTATGCTTTGCTTTCCTTTTAAAATTTCTTACATATTCTGAAGCTCTGAGTAAAGCACAACTGAAGTTTTTTGACCCTGGAAGTAAGATTCTTATTCCAATCTGAATTAAAAGTAGTTCCTCTAAATTTGCAGAGACAATGTGCCTTTGGTGGTGCCTGTTCAGAAATACTAAGACACAGATTCTCTATGGCTGAAGACAGGACAGAAGAGGTTCTTGCTAGATCAGAGGAAGAAAATAGAGCTAACATTGCTTGGTATTTAGAAACATCTGGAAGCTGGACAAGATGGTCTTCAAGTTATGTTGACTTTTTTTACTACTTTTGGCTTTGAATGCAGTGATACAGTGACAGATCCATTTTTTGGATACTCCTATTTGTAGTGAATATAACACTGAAGGTGCTGAGTAGTGCAGCTTCAGCACCTGCTTTTAAATCATGACTTCAGTTAATTGGCTGAAAGGACCATGAGAGGGCAGGATGAATAATGAAATGGATTACTGTGTATGTCCTGATGGTAAGCATTCCAACCATGTGATTTTCCTTAAATGTCAACAGCAGTATAGGTAGAATGATTCAAGGACTTTAAGAGGCACAAATGAACTTGCCTTTTCTGGGATGAAAGGCTGGATTTAAGCAGTAAGTGAGAAAAATGTGCCTGGATCTCAATTTTTTTTTCCTTCCTCCCTTCCCATCTTCAACAGGAGGAACAGCTTGGCCCTGGTCTATATGTAGAACCAGCCCTGGCTAATTGGTGTGACTGCAGTCTTACCTTGTTTACAAAACTGACATAGACTTGCTGAAATGCATATCGTGTAGCTGTACAAAGGAATACGCTTACATACATTACTGTAGGATTTTTAGACTCCAGAAAGGATTCTGTTTTATTTTTAAAACTTGATATGTTTTTCATTGCTTTAGGTAAGCAGGGGTTTTAGCTAATTTAACTATGCACTTGATGTTCTTCAAGTCCTATTAGATCCTTCTGCTTTTTAAACAAGTCTTTGATTATTCTCTTGAAACATTAGAAAATGAAGGCCTATGACAGCTGGTTTTGATTCAGTAGAGCATATGCGATGTTAAAAGTGCTGCTTTAGCAAGAACTTGTGTGACTGTATCTCTTCAGTTTTATCTGCTTGCAGTTGATGGGCTGGGTATGTGGGTTAGGGAGAAGGCATGCTGCCAGTCTTCTTATTCCCCCTTTTAAGTCCGTTTCAGAGGGTCAGCTGCCTACTTCACAGCTTCAGTTGACAACCTCTGCCTCAGTACATAGCCTAAATGCCAAACTAATTGTAACAAGAAAGTGAAACCTGTCCTTCCTCTTATTCTTACTTTAGCACAGACCTACAGAAGCAAAAATGGCTACTAGAGAAGAAACCTAACAGGAAAAAGAGAAATAAAGAGCTAAGGAATATAGGGTACAGAAGGTGCTGAAAGATGGGATTTAGTTTATTCCAAGAAAGTATAGAGGGAATCTCTTATTTTAAAATACTTCAAAGGCTTATTTCAGTTCCTTTCTGAACTTTGTAGCTTATGCACTTTGAGGTTTTTATATATTCAGCTTTTTCCCAAACATTAGCCAAGAAGTATGAAGCAAAGGTAATGTGGGAACTGAACCGGGAGAAAATGTCATTGACCAAAGCATCTCTTCTCACTTTCCCACGTGCCAGCTTTGCAAATACTGTAGAGTGCCAAAACTTCACTGGGAATGATAAATAGGACCCCTGTGGAAATAAATTAATTTAGTTAGAAGAGGCTAAATACTTCTTTCCCCATCAAAGGGAGGGTATGAAAGGAAAAAGATGACAGATCTACTCACCCACTTCAACTTGATGAATCTTGACTCCATTGCCCAGTTTCAGATTAAAGTCTTCTGAGGCAGTGGGTGAGGACTGAAATGAACAGCCATCTCTGCTGTTTAGGAGATGGAGACTAGAATCAAGTGAGGAATAGCAGGGCAAGTAGTTATTTTAATCATTTTTAAGCTTTCTCATAAGTAAATGTGGTGCTTCTGTTTTTGAGGTTTTCTGTTAACTACTTGAGAAGCAGAAACTGGAAGTCTGGAAAAGTGAATACAGAAGTATATATTTTTGCAGTGATACCCCAAAAATAAAAGTTAATCTCTGGGTCTTAACCTTCAGAGAGTTAACTCTTAACTTCTAGAGAAACTAGACTTCTTAAATAGCTGCACTACAAATGAAAAAATGAGTACAGATTAAAAAGACAGGTAATAAACTGAGAAGCTGAATGGATTGAAGTCTAGGAAGGTTTGAGGTTGTATTAGTTGTCTTCGTAATACGAATTAAGATAAGGAGAAACTTTTTATTGACAATCTGTCCCTTACTATGTTGAAGTGTTGGCAGATTTATCTAATCAACAGTCACCACTATGAACACCAAAGGTATATTGACAGATAGACCCCATGATGGTAGAGGGGGTCACTGGTCACGCGTAAAACATATGAAAAATATTACTGGAGTCTCCTGTTGTCTTAATGCCAGAAAGCACTTTGGTTGGATGGATGGGGATGTGGGGCCTATTATAAGACCCCTGAGGACTCTGCATTGGTCTTTAGAGAGCGTATGGGGATGGGAGACTTTCTGAGTCTACAGAATACTGGCCATTAAGATGGATCCGTTCCTCAAATAAGAACAGTCAGTCATACTTGTAAAGCATGAGAGGTCAAGGATGACACCATCAGTTATATGAGCCATTTCTTATGTATCTTGCCACACGGCTCAGTTTTAAGACACGCTATAATGAGAAGTCCTGAACAAACATGGGTTGACATAGAATGAAACCCCTCCCTCCACTCTTTTTGCCTGACCTCTGCCAACACAGAAAAGAAATATGCGATCAATTTTCTATCAAGTATACTTTAAAATCACTAAATAAAAAAAAAAACCCTCTACCATCTTCCCCACCTGCTACCTCAGGTTATGTACCTGAATGAGGAGTTCTGTGGAATACAGAGAGGACAGCAGCTGCTCCTAATTTCTTAAGCTGGAATTGTAGTGTTGCTGATGGCTCATGTTGAATTGAATGCCTTACACCTTGATTTTGGCCTCAACTGTGTTGATAAGTAGGGTTCACTTTTGCAGATAGCTGAAGATGCTTTGCTGAACTCGGTGCTAAATACTTACCTTAATGAATTAATATTATGTGGTGCTTGGTGCATGTTAGGTAGTGGTGGGAGAATGGGGAGTGAGCAGAAACAATAGAAGGGTTCCACCTGTGCATAGCAATGTATCTTCCACACCTAATTTTAGCTGACTACTTCTGGTTTCCCTTTCATGAGCCAAAAATGGGAGGTTATTTAGTTATAACAGTTCTAAAAAAGTAAAAGGCTGGTGTCTTTATTTTTCGCGCTTTTCATTTGTGTAGCTTTACTGCTTTGAAATAACATCACCTAAATTTTGCAATGATAAAAAGCTGAGAACATCTCTTTTCTGGTTCTGTAACTTTAGGTAAGTCAGAGTTGCAGATGACAAACTTAATCTCAGCTGTACGCATCTCTGGCAGTGGTTCTAAGGAAGGGGTTATAGCTGCTGTTGGAGTGATCTGAATTTCGAAAGTGATAGTTGTTAAACAACATCCCCTGTGCAAAGTTGAGAATTCACTTCAGACATACCATGCATCAGTATTCTTGGAGCATTTCAGCATTAAGTGCAGATTTTATACTTGAAATATCCCGTAAAACATAACCACAGTTGATTCATGTTGAGTAATGCAGAGTCCTTAAGAAGCCACTAATAAGTGGATAGGTTTTAACAAAAGCAGCAGATAAAATAGTACCTATTCGTAGTTTATTCAAGGTCTAGTTAGACACTTGCACGTTAAAAAAACGTTGTGGAAAATGTGTTACATGTTCCAATTTTCCTTTGCTGCCCCCTCATCTAGTAGATGTTCCAATAATTTCATATGTGGAAGACTCTGGTTATAGAATCCAGCTGTAAACTAAGACAATGATATTAGAAGTGTTTCAGTAAACATAAAAGCTAATAGAAGCTTTTGGAACATTAAAATTAAAAAAAACAACAACCGAACACAGAGAAATGGAAAACCCTGACATGTCAGACGAGCAAAAAAAACCTCATTGATATATTGTTGCTGGTCTTTTAAGTGAAAAAAATGGGTGATGACATGGTACATCATGAAGACAAATCTAATATTGAAGGTGACTGTGATGCTTTAGCTCAGATAATGTGTTTTTTCCAAAACAGGGGCACAAACCTGTGGAACTTCTGAACTGGTACATCAAAAATGTTTGTATTACGTCACTCTTATTTTCAAACCCAAGTAATTCTGGTTTTTTAAGTACTCTTATCACCATATTTAATGTAGAACTGAATTTTGCATAAGTCTAAATATAGGACTCTTAAGTGTTTTGTTAATAATTGCCACCAGTTCTTTTTAATTCTAAGGTAGGTGTCTTTATCCAATTTTTCAGTGTTGGATCTGCATAGTAATACTTATTTTGTGTGTTGCACCTGTCGCAGAAATTGACTTCTGTTCAACTTAGCCTGAAATCTATCAATAGAAGATTCTTGCACTGAAATTCTGTAGCATTATATTTAATATATTCTACCTCTGAAATCCGTTAATGCGAGAAATGAATTTTTACAAGATCCAAGTTGAGCTTAGAGCCTTTAAATATTGATACGCTTCCCCTTTGTGCGGTCCCTGTGTGACTTTTTTCCCCCCACTCCTGCTCCTTGGCATGCAGCAGCAGGTGAGATGTGATCGAACAACTGTCTTGGCTTGTTTTTGAGAGCTGAATTTTTTTCTAAATTGTGCACTTGAGGGAAAAATCAATCATTTCTGTTCTCTTTGGAGGACTACTGAGAATAGAAAAGACTAATCCCTAGCTTGATTCAGCTGAATTCTAGAAACTTAGCGTAATAATCTGCAAATGTTTATCCCTTAGAGACTTCACTACATGCATACATATGCTCATTTAGTTTTTCTTCCCTTTTCCTAATAAAGCTGTTTCAAATAAAATATTTTGAGCACAAGATTTACTTTGAGAGTAATTCTTGGGTTCAGTTTCTGTTTAATTAAATCGGAAACATCATGAAGACTTATCATGCAGCTCTAACCTAGACACATTTCTTTCATTGGTATCTCATAGAAGTTGAGTTCTGAGAGCAGTGAGAGGGGAAACCTGAAAAAGGGAAACTGGATGACCCAGAGAGGCCCTGGAAAAGCCTGAGATGACAGTAGTGGATATTACAGCCGAGTAATGTTGGGTGCGTTCCCCCTCTTCAATGCCGTAGAAAGGAGAGCTGGGAGCTGTTGTCAATTGGTTGTCATGTTGGGCTGTATTTAACAGTAGTGGAAGGGCAAAATTGGAGGGACCCAATTTTGAACCTGTGGGTAGTATTTTGCTGTAAAGTAATTCTGTTGATATAAATGGAGCCCCTGTGTGACTATGTCCTGCAGAACTCATATGCTTGGACTGATAGTCATAGTCCTGTTATACGCAGATGTGTAAGTAACAACAAACTGATACTCCAGTATAAGAACTGAGTGCCACTGTCCATTGATGATAATCTGACTAAAAGTATCAGCGTAGAAGCGGAAGCTGGCCTCCCTCACTTCTCTACTTGCTCAGCTGTATCTTCTGCATGCTTCACTGTTTGGATGAGCTATTGAACATGAGCTTGGATAAAGCTATTTGTGTTAACGTGGTATTGTGTAGTATTCTTGACAAACAGAACTTCATAGTGTAATTTGTTTGCAGTCAGTGTCTTGACTTCCCAAACTAGGTCTTAGGATCTGCAGGGAAGCTTTACGTGCAGTTATGCTTTGTATTCTTGCAGTGGAAAACTTGGTTATTTTGTTATCTTGTTTTTGGTATTCTGTAGGGTAGCATTACTATGAAGGTTCTATAGCCTATAAGGAAAATCTCTTAAGTATGAGAATATTATTGGATTTATCCAGTGACTTTCACGACCTTCATTCTTCTGAGCACATTTCCTTCCCACACTTCTGAACAAGAGTTTTGGGTTTTTCTTTTTTAAATCTATTAAGGACATCTCTAACAGACACCGCTATTCATTGTATTTCAATCTACAGATCTGGGATTATCTGAGAATCCTGCATCTAAACTGCTCTGGATCTCTTAAGAAGCAGAGTTCTGATCTGGTCGCTGGATTTACCCATATGCTAGAAATAAGCAGGTCTTGTTGCGTTGCTGCTTAAAACTTTTTGTAATAGCCATTGGGAAAACTCAGACTGTCTGTGGAAACGAAGAAAACCCAAGGAGTAGGCAATTAAAAATAAATTGTCTATCAGTGTGTCTGTCTTCAAGCAAAGAATATGGTTCCAATAATGTCTTCTGTACTATGATTATCAGGACAGAAAGATTTATGTAGCATTATGATGGCTTCCATAGGAAAGCTATTACTTCACTACAGGAATTCCTTTGGCATATATAATATGTGAGTTGTTTTGTATAAATTTGTATTTCAAATTCTTGAGCACAACTACAGGAAATAGTGCCTGTGAAGCTCTTGAGAAACTTTGAAGGTGGTGTTTTTGGGATCCTGATGCTCCTGCTGTTGTTAGAAAGGATGTCTGTGCTGCATCAGTGATGTCATGCTGGTTACTCCCACGGAATGTGGGGGTACAGTCATTGTCAGCCTTTCAGACTAAAACCAAAGTTACCTACTATTGGGAGCTCTAAAGCATTGGTACCATGTTTACTTCAGTCCTACTAAAAGTTAGTAAGGTGTACAGATAACTGCTGGGAACACAAGAACAAGTCCTGTACTGATAGTGCCTTGTAGATGCTTTGAAGATTACATCTTGTGTGTTGCACGAGAAAGGAAACTGGGATTTTTTTCTCCTCTGTATCACCTGCCCAAATGCTTTCAGACAAAGTCAGTATTCTGGAAAACTGATCAATGTGGACAAGCTCAGTTTTAGCCAACCATCAGCTCTCCTTCAGAGAGGCACCTGGGATGTTCTTCTGGTGTCTTATGGCTAATAAGTTACTTCAGTTACCAGTCAGCCTGGAATTGTAATCAGCTCTTCTGTGTAGTACTGGGAATTTGCAAAGGAAGCTAATTAGGAAAACTAGGGAAAGAATACACTTCTCTATTGTACTAAATTCTTTTTCTTGCTCAAATTTCTGTTTTTTTTTTTTAATCTAGAAACAGACATCAAGCTAATAAGTAGTTACACAAGGAACAGTGTCTGGCAATCAGAGAAATCTTCAAAAATATTGGGTAGAAGAGATTTAGTGTTTTTTCTTGTTTGTTTTGAGGAACAAATAGAATCTTTCATAACTCCAGGTATTTGATAATCTGCATAGAAAGTTAGTTGTATGGATGTGGAAAATACAGAGCTCTTCATGTGAAAAGCTGCTTTGATTTGAGCCTACTGCATAGAATTACAAATGAAAGAATATAGGTGTTACCTGGACCTGTAGGTTTAAGTACACATAGGACTGTGTAACTTAAGTATTAGATTACCATTTTTTTCAGGAAGTAATACTAATAGGTTTAAGCTGTGAGTGGTGAAATAGTTGGGCTGGTATTTTTGTTTCATCCTGCTTTCCGTTTTCAGTATTCATTAATGACTGTTTTCCCTTATCTGTGGCACTGTTTTTTCTGTTAGTGTTTCCTGGCACTGTGATAGTTGGTTTGGATGAAGTGGGGGCACTTGGACCTGAAGGAATGCAAGGACCTTTAGGAGTCTGAAGACCAGGTTTCTAAATAACTCTTCTTTCCATAGCTGGAAACTGGGGGGGCTGGTGAGGGCTATTAAAAACAAACACTTTCTTTTTGCTGTTACTTTTCCCTTCATTTCTTAAGATTTACTAATGATCACATTTGACAAAAAGAATAGATCTGGTAGCTTTAGGCTGCGGGTATTTTAGCAGCTGGGGGCTCATCCTGCTAATGTCTTGTCCATGCTATAGGACAGAGTAGATCATATTACATAAAAATGGAAAGCAAGTATGTATTCCCTGAATTCCATCTAGAATTTGCTGTCTCCTTTGTAAGAGTTCTCATATGTTAGAGGAAAATGACTGAGAACAAACACTATTCATCTTAAAACTACTAATGATCTTCATGTGTGTGAAGGCTTATTTCTCAGTAGATGATCTGAGTATTATCCAGATCTGTTTTCTGTTGTGTAAGTAACAATATAATAATGGCTCTGACTGGACCGTGAAGATCTCTTCACTTTGAAGATGGCGTTCTCTGCAGCATAGTGACACACTTCTTTCTAATAAGCACAAGAGAAATACAAGGATGTATAATGAAGTGAAAGCAGGATTTTGTTAAATGAGAAGCTAGCTATGAAATGCAGTTTTTGCTTATGTTAAAGCATAGTGGTGTGGTTTTTAGGGGAATAAGACTAAGTGGGTGTCTGATCTGTAGGTAAATGAGTTATAGTTACTGATTGTCTTGATTGAAATGGCTAGTATTACACATGTGTAGAAACAATTCAGACTTGTCTTTTGTATTGAAGGGTAAGAATTCAATACTCTCTTTTCTTTTTTTTTCCTGTCAAGGTACTTATTTTCATATCTGATCCTATGCTTTCATTGAAGGGGAGGGGGAGTCCTTGTTGATGCAAGCTTGTGTGGCTTTTTAAGCATAAGCAGTCTTCCTTTTTTGGTGCGGGGCCAGCCTAAAGCAATGAGATTTATTCACATGCACTGTTAACTTAATGAAGATAGTTGAGAACTACTGCTTCAGGGTAAGAATTAGGGTATGTCTTGATCACATCTTCAGAAAATGAAGATTGAGATATCTGTGGTCTTGGTTTTGTGACTTCCATAATACTGACTTACTGCTTTGTTAAACACTTTTCTGAAGATTATTTTCTTTCTCTTAAGAATTAGAGAATCATTGTAGCTGAAGCTTGATTACTCCAAGTCTGTTTATCAGTCACTAAAGGAATACATTTCCTTTACATGACAACTAAGAAAAATGATGTTTTATGTTTGGTTGAAGCTAGAAGTCCCACTGATTGATTTATTTATTTATTTTTCTGGGCTGATTGGTCTGTCAGAAACTAGAATTAAGCAATTCTCCAGCTGTACAAAGTTAATACCTGCCTGTGTATGTGTTCCTTCTGCCTTTCAACCTTCTGCATAGGGCAGAACTGATCAGAGAAATCTTTCAGAAACTTGTAGGATTTTTTATGTGCCTTTGCCACAATTATGTATGCTTATTTTTACTGAAAAATGTGCCAAGATGTGTTTTCACATATTTAACTCCAGTCATTTAACTGAACTAATGATGCTAGAGGGTCAGTTTTGCTCTATTTCATATTTAGAAGGTGATTTGTTGACGAAGATAAGCTGATTGAAGCTAGGTAGTGTCATCTCCTCTTGATAGTTTCAAGACAAAACTGATTTGGATATCTTGCATTTTCAAATAATTCCCAAATCCTAAAATTATCATAACCAGTGTTCTAAGCAGGCTTAAAATCACAGTTCTGAAACATGAGAACTTAATGCTTTTTTTTTTTGAGAGCTTTGGGAATATGAGTGTTAATCAGTGCTGAGGTGATTCAGATGTCCTCTTGAAGCTTCCATCATGCTGGGCTGCGGTGATATGTATGGTTTTTCAAGCTAGCCAGGCAAGGTCAGAGTGCGGTTCTGAAGTTCTTGATAGCCCTGATGGACACAAGGACTGCGGTGGTGGTGGTGAGACTTAGAGAAATTGTCTCATAAACTTAAAATTGGTGTTATATCTTTAGTTCTTGCAAACTTGACTCTTGTGCTCCTCTTGAGTAGTCGTTTTTCCTTCTACCCAGAAATAGGCTAATTTAGGAAGAGCATAAAAATCCATGGAAAAGTACCTATTCGCTTATACTGTGTTCTCCCTCCTACCCCACCATGATAAAAGTAGATAGTGAGTATCTGAGTTGAGCAATGGTAACAAGTTCTTGGAGCATGTTTCTTGGTAGACTGGCTGTATATTTCATGGTATGCCTCACTTTAAAACATATGTCACAAAATAAATTTGCTTTAGTCACTGAAGCATGCTCCTCAAGCTGTAGTACAGCCTCCTGTTCAGCTATGTGTGTCTTGTTCTGCTCTGAGATGTGCTTATCCTGGGAGTGCTTCAATATTTTTTCCTTCTATATCGTGAACTTTTTTGCTAGTATTTTTCTGAATGCAGCATTATAAGCATCTTGTGACAGGTTATTTGCGTGGCAAAACTAGCTGTGGAGAACATAATCAATTTGTTTCCTGAATTGGTAGTTTATCGATTTAAGCACTTGCTTCCTCTTTAGGCTAACATATACAGCCTGTATTCAGTATTCAACTGTGATCTGCTATGGCACTCCGGAAAAGAGAAAGTGATCCCTAAGACGACTAAAGGTTGAAATGTTTTTCAGTCCAGGATCATATTGGTAATGGATTGACAATATGCAAATTTTAGCAAAAGACTGAGAAATGATGGTGAGTACTTGGTGGAAAGCTGGACATAAAATTTTTGTCCACTTTCTGTGTCCAACAAAACTGACACATCACAAGGAAGCTTTCCTCTGTTTTGAAAGATGGAGGAATTTGGTGTCTGGTATTAAATCAAGTTCTTGTAGCTAAAGTATAGAATTCACTGAAATAATAAGATACAGCTATTTGTAGAACGACAAGGTATCAAGTTCTGCAATACAACTGGGGACCATTTATGTGGCTAATGGTGACCAAAGTTGTCTGGCTTCAAGAATTCTGTGTCCTCGGTGGGAGGAAAAAGGTCAGCAGAACATGTGCTTTTGGATATGGAGTTTAGTAGTCTGTAGAAGTCTGGGAAAATGTGGATGAATAAAACCAATTAATAGTTAAAGGGCTTTGTGTAAGATCTAGGTTGGTATAGTAAAATTTATGTCTTCATTATAGAATTAATATTTCCCAACTTATCTGTAAATAACATAAGGAAAGGGGGGATGGGTTTGAAAATTAACTAGCTGATTTTTTTTGAAAACTTCTGCTTTCTTTTCAAGTTATTAAAACTTAATTGCTCTGTCTATATTAGGTTTAAGATAATCAGGTTCTCAAGGGATTTATAGTTCTATCCAGAGCTTGACACACAAACTCTACAGTTCAGTAGACAGAATTAATAGGTTTAGTAAATATTCATAAAATAAATCTATTGTACAACTAAATCTTTAGGGAAATTACTCTGGTGGTTTAATTTTAAAAAAGAAACATGATCTTGATGATTTTGTGGAGTTTTCTTATTAAAATTATTTTTAGTAATTGAAGTGGGTATCATATTTATTAGATAAACTTTAATAGAAACTTCAGCTGTACACATGGGGTAAACTGATAGGGAACGAAGTGGTATGTTTTTAAAACTCTGGAAAAAAAGTCTTTGAAAATTAATGTTCGCTTCAGGGAATAGTGTTTATTTGACTAGAAAAGAGAAGTTTGCCTGGGGCTTTCTTACATAGACCTTTATATTCTTGGCTTTAAAAAAAAAAAAAGTAAAAATACAGGAAGCCATCATGAAAGCAAATCAAGTATTGTGTCCAGGTTCTCAGTTGAGTGGGTACCAATGTCTCTGGGCAACAGTTAAAAACTCTGGAAAAAAAGTCTTTGAAAATTAATGTTCGCTTCAGGGAATAGTGTTTATTTGACTAGAAAAGAGAAGTTTGCCTGGGGCTTTCTTACATAGACCTTTATATTCTTGGCTTTAAAAAAAAAAAAAGTAAAAATACAGGAAGCCATCATGAAAGCAAATCAAGTATTGTGTCCAGGTTCTCAGTTGAGTGGGTACCAATGTCTCTGGGCAACAGTTAAGCAATGTCAATAAGAAGAGTTTTTTTCCCCAGTTATTTCTAGAATCAGAAAAAAGCAGTCAGATGATCAGTGCAGCAGCAGAGCTACTCTTGCTTCCTGAGCTATCTGTGGATGTGAGAGAAATGTCAATTTGTACCAACTGTATATGGGAATAGTTCTGGTTTAGATATTCCTGTCCATGGATCAATATACAAACCTAAATATTTCTCAGAACTACCAGGATCAATCATATTTAAGGGGGTATCGTTAATCGTCCAAGCAGGACAGTCATTAATTGTATAAGAATCTTTTGTAGGTTGAATAAAGAAACCGTGACATTTTTCCCCCTGTGTTTTAAGGCCAGTTAAATTACAAAAAGCTTCTACAATACCAATATTTTTCTGCATCCCTTCCCAGGACCCACTCAACAATACTAAATCATATATGGGAATAGAGCATTTAAGTTGTTAGGAGTAGGATCAGCAATGTTAACTTTGCTGGTTTTGGAAGCAGAGATGCTTCTAAGCTTATCTGAAATGCCATTGTAAATCACTAGTTTATAGTGCATTATAGGATAGTTAAAGCCAAACAAGAACAGTGTCTATGTGGAGGCTGTCCTATGACCTCTATATGCAATATGCAATGTGGTCATTCCTAGCAGTGGCAATTGCTAACAAATATATGTCAGTTTTAATGGTTTTTATTGCTTTTGAATCTGCAAGGAATAAACAAGTCTGCAATAGAGAAAAGGGATAGAACGGATTACTTGTGGGAGTCTGGCAGGGTATAGAATATCTGGAGGAAGATGCTTTCCTCTGTAGTTCATTACCTGCCCTTAGCAGTTTTATTGGAATTTCTGTTGTAGGTGGACAGAGTGTTTTGGAGAAGCCAAGTAAGGACAGTGGAGAAATCCAGTGTGCTGGTTTTGGAGGGAGAAAAGGCAGCAGATAGTTTGGTTTGTTTGCTGGGTTTTTTGTGTGATGGAAGCACGTGAAGCTAAGAAATGGAAATAATTTAGCTACTTGCGGTTGCAAATAAAATAAACCTTGTGACAGATTATTTGTTTCGTGGTTTGTTTAGCACCCAGGAGCCGCATGAACCTTCAATAAGGAGATCTGTAAATCCAGAGGTATTTTCTGGCAGAAATGTTAGAAAGTATGTTTACCAAGAATGAGTCATTTGTATTTGTCAATATACTAGGAGAGTGCTGTGCTCAAGGAAATAGTCGTAGCTGTTGTACAGAAGTGTAGTAGAATTGCTAATCTCTGAAGACCAGGAAATTCTCAAACTAAATATTATTCAAAATACATCTTAAACTCAATGGTAGAGACATGTAGGACCAAGCGTGTATCTAGCGTGTCTTTTACCCTTATAAGACATGAAGCACTCTACTCGTACTGCCTTAATCTCTGCACTGGGAACTTCGATCACTTGACAGGCAAGGTAACTGACTGCTATGTATTGCCTTCTCAGTAAACATAAACTTCTGGAGTGCCTCTACTTTTCAGTCATGGCATCTACCAAAAAATGGCCTGATTCCTTATTGGGATTTTTGGCTATTGATATACATACTGTCATTATTGCTGTCACCAATTTTCTAACATTTTCTTAAATGTAGGGAAGCTTGTTACATATGTGTACTTAACAGAAGCCTGGTGTTAATATGGACTAAAGTAGACTGCATATTTTAAGGACTAAATAGGCTAAATAAACTGGACTAAAATAGGAAAAAAATACCTTTTTTATTCCAATAAAACATTGCACAGAAATATATTCTGCTGGAAAAATTGCCAGTGCTGTTTTAAGACCATGTCTACTGCCTCATAAATGGAGTTTCAATAGTCCTGAGTTTGGGTTCACGTGTACAAATGGCTGGTTACAATATTCTTTACCATTAAGCATTTTTGGAACACATGATGCTTTATGAGCAAAGGTTAACTAGGGCCTGAAGGAAGCTCGGAGCAGGAAAGCACAGATGTACTTGTAGCAATGAGGATCACTGGGCAACTACAGAATTATTATTGCTATATATTATTTAAAGGTAGACTCTGTTGCTCGGGTCTGCCAATGTCTTCCAAAAGATTATGTTCTACCCTAACTAATTTCAATGTCTAAAGTCATTGTGGCTAAATCCCTAATTCCTACGTGATAGGATTTCAGTTCACGTAGCCAGAAAGGTAGCCTGTGTGATAATAAGAGTTAATATTTTTCTGTTAGTTATGAATATTGTTACCTTAACTGTGTGTTACTCTGCACTGGAATTAGCAATCTGAAAATCTTTATGGTGTTGCCTTTTGAAATGATGCATTTGTATAGGATTTTTTTAGTAGGTAAACGTAATCATCTTGCCCAGATAGTGGAATAAGCTTTGGGAGGAATGCAGTACCTGGTGCTTTAGGAGGCTGGGATAAGTGAGGGCTCAGCATCCCTGTGAGTTTCAAGGGTCTTGAATACAGTCAGAAAAATTGCTGTGGTAGACTTCATTATTTTGGGTATTTCTGATTCTTGTCAGAATTCATTGCCCCAGGTAATGCATTTATTGACTTCAGCTGGGAAAAGGCTTTTTGTGGATTTTTTTTTTATATCTAAAGTATTAAATTGCTGAAACTTTGTTTTACAATCTTAAGATTATATAGCTTCAACACTGTTTTGGTGAGTAATTACTGTTAGGGAGCTCTGCAGAGATTCATCAGTGCTAGAACTTCAGGATTATTGAGTTGTGTGAAGTGATTTGAAACTTAACGTTAGGGTCCAGCATCATGACAGCTCTTACAAAATAGTCCTTGGATGAACTGTTTGGTCACTGAAACAACCAAATGTCTCTCACCTCCATCCGCCTCAAACACACTACCTGAGATTGTTGTTTCTTGTGTAGCTATGAAAATAAGAAATGCTAAATTGTCAACTGAACACATGTAATCTTTCAAACTTGCAGCTGGTGTGAAATATCAGTGCTGACTGTACCATGGCTTTTGAAGAAACTGCCTAACTATTGTAGGAGGTGATGGCAAGGGCAAATGTTATCTTAATGTCCTCCTAATGTTGTCTTATGTAGTATTACAGAATCACAGGGGTTAGAAGGGACCTCTGGAGATCTAGTCCAACCCCCCTGCCAGAGCAGGTGCACCTAGAGCAGGTTGCACAGGATGGTGTCCAGGCTGGTTTGGAATGTCTCCAGAGGTGGTGACTCCACCAGCTCTCTGGGCATCCTGTTCCAGTGGTCTGCCACCCTCAAAGGAAAGAAGTTCCTCCTCATGTTGAGATGGAACTTCCTCTGTTCAAGTTTGTGCCTGTTTCCTCTTGTAATCAAATTGCAGCAGAAGAGTTGGTGTTGTGACCAAATCTTATTTGAGCAAAACCAGCAAGCTGATTCAACAGGCTGGCTTGCATAAAACCAGTTGGATAATTTTTCTGTGCTTTTTTCATTTCACAATCTAATGCTTTGCAGATAGTTCAGCTGTATCAGCTGAACAAGTATATAGCTATCTGGTTTTCTGGTATTTTAATGTAACACCAACTCTAGTTTTTGTAACTTTTTTACATGCTCTGTCAATGCCAGTGTTTTGGATAGCTCTCCTGTCACTTTCCTTAAATTATTGAGAGTTATTTGATCATATAGATCTAGCAAGTATTCAGATCGTAAAGATCTCTCCTTAGGTAGCAGGAATGGTCCCTAGCATCTTGCTTGTTTAACCCACAATATTTCTCTCCTTCCCTAGTGTATGCCTCTACTTTAGCACTGTAATTGATGGGTTTCAGAAACCAAGGTAAATATTTTTAGTGCTGCTACTGTCCTCTCCTTGAAAGCTAAGATATGGAACTCTTAGTTTTGGGGCATGAGGGAAAATCCAATTTCCCACATTATTGCTGTTCCAACTTTTCCATCTCCACTTCTTCCTCTAATAGCCTTCTGCTTGTGTTTTCCAGGTACAGGAGTGTCCAGACTCTTTGTCCTTCAGGGCATGCTTAGTGTTTGCTTTGCTCAAGGTGTTCCTCAGCCTTTACCTACTCTTGTGGCAGCTCTTAAGCAATTTGAGCACTGTTTTGTCTTAAGCACAATTCGTTATCAGACTTGAATGCCATCTTTCCAGTTCCTTGCTGAAGGAGCTAACTCGGGCAGGAGAGCATTGCCTCACTGTCTGCCTGCTGGGCCCCATTTTATTAGAATTCCTGGGAGGGTTCAGATGGGACTGAACCCGGGAATGAAGAGGCCAGAATAGCCTGTTGCACCCTGCCTACTACTTTGGGCAGCTGCTGAAGGGGGTAGGAAGCCTGAACTAATTCTTTAATGAGTCAAAACTATGTTCTGGAACTGTAAATGAGCTCAGGAGTCTTTACAGCAATCCCAGTTGGATGTGAACAGTCAACAAATGTGATGTTCCCCGTTTCCAAGAGGCTGTTGGGAAAGAAGTAAGGTCATGGGAACACAGCTTGTATCAAATCTTCTCAAAAACACCTTTGTGTTTTGCTTTATTGCCTAGTCAGCCATGGGTAAAAAAGACAAATATATAGTCCAAGGAGCGTGAGTAACTTCTGATGCTTGTCATGCTTTAAAGGTAGAAGTAAAATCTCAAAGGGTATTTCAAGAACTGTAAGTTCTCCCGTATTTCTGTTCAATACCTGTGTTGTGTCTAAATCAAAACCAGGGCTTTAAGAAAACAACTTGGGTTAAAAGAATCTGTTTCTTAAAAGCCAGTTTTATTACAGAGCTTGCCTGTGCTAATCAGGCGCTCTGGAACTTTCTCGGCTTCACTTGAAGAAAAAGATTTGATAGTGCACAAGCACTTGAAAGGAAGACTAATATGACAGGTTGGCTTGTTGCATGCGTGGGACTGCCTTGAGTAGCTTTGAGTTTATAGTTTGCTGTTTGGCTTGATGCTCAAAGCAGTTTCCTTTTACTTAAGTACTAGAATAACTTTGGCTATGAACTCTGACAGCGGTATGGCCTCTGTTACTTACACTAGCGTGCAACTGAGCTATTAACTACACGGATGCTAATAGTGATTTTTTTAAGGGGGATTTTGGAGAGGAAACTAAAAGTGGAACACTAAAAATAATTGAAGCTCTGGCTTTCCCTGGATGACTTCTAATTTTACTAGTCTGTAGAGAGGAAAATTCTGTCCTTCCAACTTTATTTTGATGTCTTACAGATTGATGTTACCTTATATGAAAAGGTAAACCAAACCTTTTTCTTTTCCAGACTACAGATGTAATATGACTTGAAAATACTAAATGATTTTTTCATTGTGAACATTATTTTTAGAATGTGCTTGTGTCTCTACTGGCAAGACATTGCGACATGAGAAAATCATGTTGAGGCAATCCTGTCAAATCAATCCTTGTACAAATCAGTCTACTCAATACTATGTATTTCCTGTGTATAGCATTCTTTTGGAGAAAAGATGGGTTCTGTCATCCAGTCTATATTTCATTGTGGCTAGTGTTCAGTGTTTTACACATTAATAAACATGGATTCCTTACTTGCTAGCAATGATAAAACTCCTTCAGTATAGTCTTCGCTACATTGTTGGCTGTTCTTTCTGTGTCCCTTTCAGAAGTTATTCTAATCTCATTGAATCATGAGAGAGATATATATATTTTATATATAACCAGGATATTATAATAGTGATAATATATGTACATGTTATTTTGTGCTTTTTTTGTACGCATATATACACACATGGAAAAAGTCAGGATCCCTGAGATCTGGGTCTGTAAAGCACCCTATATGCATATAACAAGAAAATGCCACTTTTTTCTGGGAGTAAATTATAGACTCACTTGTATGTCCACACACTAGCGGCACTTTCTTGACTGAATTCTCTTTAGCAGTTTGTGGGCATCTGAGTGTACTAACAACTTAAAACACAGAAGCATGTGGTTAAGACACTAACACAGAATCCTATATCTTCATGATCTAAAGCAGAAGGTTGTGATATCTTCTTGATATGAGGATTTATCCAGTGAGCTGAAAGGTTGGCTTTTATCTTTGGGAAATTACTTAGCAGAAACATAAATTCTTTGGAGGTCTGAAAAAAAGCTTGTTCCTGCTCCAGAAAAGCTGGACTGTTATACTGGAAAGAGGAAAAAGCAATTGGGACTTATTTGACAAAAGTAGAAGGAAATAAAACAAAAAGCCTATTCTGTTGAATGAGTTTAATAAAGCTAAAATATCAAAATATAAAGACACTGAGGCATTCTGTCTTGTTAGCAAAACAAACAGGCTGCTTCCTCTTGGCAGAGTACAGTTGCTTTTAATAATTATACAGATATGTTAGTGTCCAGAACAAGCATTTCTTTCTTGCCTTTTCTATGGTATGAGATATAAACTGTCTTACATGTACCATAAACTGTTCTGTGGTCTAACAACTAATAAGTATTGAAAGCAATAGAGAGATTGTCCTACGTAGAGTACTTCTGGAGTAAATGAAAACTGGGTAATAAGCCTAATCCTGTTCTTAGTGTGAAGAGAACAGGATTTTTAGCTATACTATTTGAAATCCCTAGTCTTCCTAGCGTACATGTTTCTTGCTAAAGTTAGAAATATTAAAAAATAATGTCAAACTGAACAAATGTGGTATTGTCTTTCATAGCATTTGAAGAATGTTTGAACTGTTCCTTTGACTGCAGTTGTTTTCTACAATTGTTTCTTAGGCTGCAAGTCTTGCCCTCTGAGAACTCAAAGAAGGGTTGCAAAAGGCTTATGGCTTTCAAGGTGATGCCTTTGGCAGTCATGTTGCACTGGGTGACCGCTTAAGATGCAATTCTTTGGGCTGAGAATGCTAAGACTTTTGTCACTTTTTTTGATTTCTAAGAAATAAATTTAATATTTCAGTGAGGGTTTACAGTGAAGATTACCATTTTGAAGATGCCACTCCAGTAGTTGGTGTCTCTGTCTTGAATATGAGGGAAAAGTACTGTTGCAGGAAATTGGAGGTTTTACTTCAAAAGGCTAAAATGCTAGGACCGCCACTTCTGGCAGCACACACTGCCATGATACTTAATCTGCAAGACAGGAGATAATTGGTTAGTGAAACCTTGAACAAACGTTTTACCTCTTGATTTGGAAAAATCCTCTCTTCCTTCCTACTTCTCTGCCTCTCCCCCATAGCCCCCAGCTCAAGGGTTGCAGGAGGACTTCCTGCATATTCCTTAATCAAGACACCACTTCTCTTCACTGCGAGCCTTATTACCTTTAGCATGCAGCCATCTGGCATTCTGCATTAAGTTTGACTTGAACACTCAACCATATACTTTTCAAGTGGTCAGCTGTTCGATGCTGTGCTTTACAGTAATCTTGAACTACCTGCAATGCTTTATACAGGATATGTGTTTGAGATGGTATATCTGACTGATGGAGATGATTTTTTTTTTTGTGATCAGACAAAGCTTGTACAAGATCCTTTTCATTTTTCTTTTTAAGTTATGTGGAACATGCTTGGAGATAAATGTACTGCTGACAGGACAGAGGTTCCTTCAGGGTATATTTTCTTCCCTGTTTACCAAATTCCCTGGCTCCTGCATAATCAGTTTGTTACAGAACTGAAAACATCCTTGAATAATGGTCTACAGGTCTTGTTATAGCTCTTGATGGTCCAATTCATCTGGACTTTCAGCTGCTACTGGAGACATACAAGTACGGATATGATCTGTTTATCTAATTTTTGAAGGCAAGATTTGGTCTCTCTGATAACCTGAGATTTGCTATGCAGATTAAGGACTCTTTGTATATAGATGTTTTAGATTACTTGGCTCATTGTGAAGGAATTTCAGGTTGAAGTTAGATTTAAAGCTATGAAAAGGATCTCAGTGAGGCCATCTATTATCTCTGGGTCCTCCATATGATGTTTTTCTTGGCATGGGAGACCATATTCATGAAGCAAAATCATGGTGCTATTAAATAACCAAGTACTGCTGTGTAGAAGCAGTGACAGTCATTTGATTGACATGTTTTAGGAGTGGGTTCTTGTTGTCTTGCCTTATATTTTTAGTGATATTTGCACTTGTCGTGTAACCATATTTGCCTAGTATTTTGTGGTTCTTTAAATGTCATGGTGAGCGTACTCTCATAAATGGGTTTGGATGAGCAGATGACATACTGCTGCAGTTATTTGTGTGTAACTGGTATCTGAGCTTATTAAATACTTCTGTAAGAGAAATGCAGATGTTGCTTGATCACCTTCTACAGGCTCTTGTGGGAAGGCAGATGATGACTGTAATAACATCTTTTGGAAAAATTATCTACTTGTACTATCCAGAGTTAAATTGAAGCTTCAGCTTGTGAGGAATCTTGTTGGGAAAAACTTAAAACTGCAGGTTTTCTACATGGTACCTGCAGAGATGGTTTAGAATAGACTGTTTCACAGTTATTGTATATACAAGCTCCTGTTCTCACCAGACTCTGAGAATATTAAACTATTTTGGCACTCCTGTCAGAGGAATCTGGGATTAAATGTCTTATAACTAGTTCAGGCTGAATTTTTGTCAAAATCATGCTTGTTTTATATTAGAGAGAGAATAGGGGACACTTAGTTACACCTTTCAGTCTCTTTAGAGGATTGCTTCAAAGTGGTGAAGTAAGTAATTGATTGGGACTTAGAAGATCAAGTTGGCGTTTGTCAGTGTGAAGTGTTATTACACTACTGGCATAATGCATGTATGTCTTCAAATCAGCATGGTTGAGCGCTGCAGTAATACTGAGCAACAGCTATTGATGAGCCTGACCTTTTTGTTGTTAAAAATTGATCTTACTGGATAGAGTAAATTGAAAGTAGTCAGCTGGGATCCGATCTTCTCCCGTGATCCATTTGCTGGGTGGTTTTGTGCATACATGTTGAATTTGAAGTGAATCATGTATTTTAAAGTATTCAAGGCTTCCTAGATTGGGAGATGGTGGTAGTATTTCTTTTGAAGCTGGAGTCTTTACCTTTCAAAGGTTCTCTTGGCTTTGGAACTGAGGAGTGTCCTTGTATTCTGTTCTTGTGAAGCTGAGGAATGGACAGACTCTTAAAATTGGGTTTTGGAAACATGTAGTTTTTAGAGGCAGCTCTGCATAGCACTGTTTTTAGGGAGCTAAAAACCAAAACAGCCTCACCACTGATGTTTCTACTTTAGGCTTTACAAGAACCTTACAGGTGATGGGTTTTCATATGGAGCTTCATAGTTTGTCTTTTTGCGTATTACTGAGAAATTTTGGTATATAAGTTTCTTTTCTAGGAGTCATCTTAGTGTAATTTCTCCTCTTGGCTCTTCTGTTATAATCCCCATAGTATTTCCAATCCTAGTGATGTTTTGTGTTTCCATTTAATTGACCATAAACTATGGCTTTTGGATCAGTTTTATGTCAGCAGGTGACACAGTGCACCTAGCAAGCACTACTATGTTTGAATTTGTATTTGAATCTAGAAGTACAGAGTCAGTTAAAGAATCAGCTGTTTGAAGATAAGTTGTAGGAAGTCACAAAAGAGGGTGAGCAGAGAAACCTGTTGAACAAAACCTGCAGCTGACCTCTTCCTGTGCACAAAAAGTTGTTTTTACTAGGCTTTGTGGCAACGTACTTTGCACCTTTGCTTATAACTAGGTCTTTGGAAGTTGCCTGTCTGCTTTCAGAAATTGAAGTTGTTTGCTGTCCTAGTCAAGTTTTGTGCAAAACTTGGAAGACTGGCAAAAGTGAATATCTGTTCTGGAAATAAAATGGTATTTCTTCCTTGGTTTCAAGGTTAGCACCTGCACATGTGCTATTTATTGTGGAAAGCACTTCCAGTGACTCTTCTGCCCAACAGGTGTTATGCTGAATACTTGCGTTTCGCCAGCTTTGGTTTAAACATTAGTTTCTCTTGCCTTTATGTTCATTATCCCTATTCTCCTATAAATTTGCTTCTGCCAGATGTCCTTACAGATCCCTCAGGTACAGCAACTAGACAGTTTGAAGTGAAAGACTTCACCAAACATGTGGTGAAGCTTCTAAGTTGCAATTAAGATACAGTGGAAAACCAGTGAAGTAGGGCTGGCAAGTGTTATCTTGGATGGAGTTACGCAGTGAAGTCCTTTCTTTTCTGAAGTCTTCCGTGGAAGATTTTTCATTTAACACTGGGGGGGGCAGGGGGCATGGCTGGTATTGTATTTGAAACCACTTTTTTCAGCACAGTAAAAGACTTGTTACATGTGATTATTCACATTATCCATGTGTAGGAAGGAAACAGCAGAAGCCATAAAAAGTAAATTCTGGGATTGGTAAAATAGGTTGAGCTGGCACTTCAGTGTACTCCAGAACAATGAGTTAGCAGATTGTGTAACTTATATCATCTCACAGACTTAGTGGTTTGGAAATGAATTATAGTATGATGGAAGAAGCTAACTTGGAAAAATCTTTAAACTGCTGTAGCTAGCAGTACTTTCTAAATTTATCATAAATTTAGCAACAAGTAGTACATGCAGTTGACTTAGCTTACAGTTTAATGTGTTAGTTTAACATCGCTTACTGCAGGAACTTGTTCTGTGAGGATCACTTTAGCTCTTCTGAGATGGGGGAAAGGCAATACAAGAAAGGTGCATGAAATGTAGATGCCGGAGAAAGCCATAAAGCTGATTTAGGCTTAATGAGTGTATGTTTGAGGTCACAGGTCCAGGGGTGAGTAGCTCTTTTCTGCTAAAGAGCGTTTCTTGTCTACATGATGCTACTTGCCACTTAGTTCTCTTCCCTAGACGTTTTGCCTTGTGGGCCACGTATCACCACTCTATGCTTAGAATGAAACATGAGTGTACAGGGAAAAGACCACACAAATTTTGTTTCAGGATGTTTTCGTTTTCTGCCTGTCAACAAATTATACTCTGCTATGGAGATTTATAATGGTGTATTAATAATGTTACTCCGTATTTTGGATGGAAACTATGCACACACAGAACAATAAAATCTGAAAGCTTATTTTAAGACAGTAACACAAGTAAATGCTCTGCTCAAGGTTTGTATTTGTGGTTGTGGCTTGGTAAAATGGAAATGGGAAAACAAACAGGAAAAGCAGATGGAGTACTTTTATTATGGAATATACCACCATGTCTTGAATTTAATTCAAGCATAGAGACCATAACATTAACCCTTAAATACATTTGTATGAGTCAGAATTGTTGATATTTTTAGAATCAACTCCCCCACCCATGTCAAATGTGCGTAAGTAGAACAAAAATAAAAGAAAACCTAATTTCCTTAGCTTCCTCAGTTTGAGCTCTGCAGTTGACTTTTTGCAGTCTGACTGATCCTTTTTAATGTTTGTGCTCTGAAGCTTTTATGTACTTGGTGGTCTTGTATGAATGGATCCTTAAGCCCTTGTGAAGCTCTAATTAAACTGAATAACGTTCCTCTGATTCAACAGACTGCTTAAGCATATGCACACTTCCTCTACTAGCTAATGAAGTGTCCATGTTAATTTGAATAGCCCGCTGAACAAGGGCTACTAAACTGATGGACTTTTCAGTTGATGCACATTCTGACCTTTAAGTAAAACTGTATCTGTATTTTTAATATTTGGTGGAAATTTATCTCGTGTGCCAGCACAATAAGATCTGATTGGCAGGCACCTCTCCAGGTTTCCCTAGAGCAGCTAGGTGTTCTGTGTGTCTAAAGGAAATCTTGAGGGAGGAAAGACCAAGTTTGTTATGGATAAGTGAAGTGCTTGTAATATTCTCCTCTGTAATATTCTACTTTTGTCAGAACTCCTGACAAACTCTCTATTTACTCTTGGTGGGTACTTGGTAAAAATGGTAGGGGTGTTCCACAGGTCCGAGTTTATCCAGATACTTTCTTAGGACTACTATTGATTTCTGCTCCATCATACTTGCTCTAGTAAAGGATTGATTTGTTTTCACTTGATGTGACTCAAAGAAGAAACTTACGTTGTGTTTGATATCAAGGGATAAAAGCTAGGTATCAAAGTAGAGATTTCTACTCTAGTTATCAGTAATGAGTTGCCCATGGAAGGATATAGGTCCCCATGGTTTCCAAATGTTTGTTCATCTGCTTACTTAGGAAGTCTTTGTTATATACCCAGTGAGATTTAGGGCTAGTTTCTTTTGCTCAATTGCACTGGCCTACAGGAGCAGTAGTTTTTCTTTTTCAAAAACATAGCATTTGTAAGTAGTTGGAAGAAACAGAAATAATTAGTGCTTTTTTGCTGTATAAGCTATTAAGTTGTAAGTTAGCCATGTGTATTGAAGACTATATCGAGAGCTTTACAAAATACCGTTTAAATGAGGTGCTTGATTTGTAATCCTCGATTTATAGCTTTTTAGAGTATTATTAACCCTGTTACTGATTCTGTGACATCTTGTATGTAAGATGAGTAAGTTCAGTGACCAGAGCATCAATTGGATGAGGCTTATGTGTAGCCATGATAATAAACTACAGAGACTAGTAATCTCATCTGATGAGAAACTTCCTTTTGTAAGTCTTCCTGTTGCCATGTGACTCTTTTTGGGCAACAAGACGATGGATATTGAATAACCGTCCTGAACTTGCCCTCACGTTCTTCTCTGCCTCCGCAGGAGGGAGCGATTGGACCCTGGCCTTTCACTTTCTTTTCACGGAATCACAGAATTTTCAGAGTTGGAAGGGACCTCCAGAGATCATCTGGTCCAACTCCCCTGCTGACACAGGAATGCCTAGAGCACATTACTCAGGACTGCATCCAGGCGGGTCTTGAAAATCTCCAGAGAAGGGGACTCCACCACCTCCCTGGGCAGCCTGTTCCAGTGCTCTGTCACCCTCACCGTAAAGTGTTTGAATGG
>VYXH01005807.1:205580-282539 GCA_013397275.1 Burhinus bistriatus | reverse complement strand
CTGCTCTCCCCTCATCCAGCCAACCAGTTATAACATCATAGAAGGCTATCAGATTGGTCAAGCATCATTTACCCTTGGTAAATCTGTATTGACCACTTCCAATAACTTCGTGTTCTTCAATGTGTTTGGAGATGACATCCAGAACGAGTCGCTCCATTACCTTCCCAGGGACAGAGGTGAGACTAACTGGCCTGTAGTTCCCAGGGTCCTCCTTCTTGCCCTTCTTGAAGATTGGACCGATGTCAGCCTTCTTCCAGTCCTCAAGCACCTCTCCTGTTCCCCATGACCTTCCAAAGATGATGGAGAGTGGTCTAGCAATAACATCTGCCAGCTCTCTCAGCACTTGTGGGTGCATCCCATCAGGGCCCATGGACTTATGGATGTCTAGCTTGGCCAGGTGGTCTCTAACCCGGTCCTCCTCAACTGAGGGAAAAATCCTCCTCCCTCCAGACCTTCCCCCTTGCCTCTAGGGTCTGGGATTCATGAGGGACAGCTTTAGCAGTGAAGACCAAAGAAAAGGCGGCATTCAGTAACTCTGCCTTCTCTGTGTCTTCCACCACTAGGGTGCCCATCTCATTCATCAGTGGGCCTGCATTTTCCCTAGTCTTCTTTTTTCTATTGATATACTGAAAGAACCTCTTACTATCTTTAACCGCAGTGAGTTAAGTGAAGAAGCAAGGGAAAAGGAGGGTGTTTCCTCTGAAGGACTAGGCAGGGAATAAGGGCAGGAACTGTCTCCTTTGGTTTCAAATAGAGAAGTTTTTAATCCTGTGGGTGGATTTAGGATAAGGAGAGGGGGTAATTCTGCATTTGAGAGGAAGAAAAAGGTTTGAGCAAGACAGAGAAAGCAGTAAAGAAAAGCAAATGACGCTTCAAGATCCCAAGAGCAACAATTTTTGGGTTAAAATTCTGTTGTTATTATTATCCAAACTGTATTCCTTATACAATCCTTGGGATTTCTGTGAATGTTGTCACTATATAGTAGTGTTGAAGTAGATAAAACAGCTTTCTTCCCTCAAGACATACCTTTGTTTTCCCTGCACCAGTATGTAATGGTTTAAGTACAGCCATCTACTTCGTGTTAAACTTTTCAGGTACAGTGTAAATAAAGCATTCCATGAAGTCATAAATCTAATCCCTCATAGTTTAATGGGGAAGCAGGGAATGACACAGCAATTTTTTTAATGAAGAAGGTGCAAAATGTAATCTGTGTCTGAAATGGCTGAATTGTGCACTCTGTACTTATTAACTTAATCTGTAAATTTACCTCCAGTTTGGGGCTAGTTTCTTAGTGAGTTGGAGTTTGGTTTGACTACTGTAACAATGAAAGGTGAGAGGAAAGAAATTACAAAGCAACCTCCCTCCCTGTTTGTTTGTTGTTTTGGTTTTTTCCTCCCCTTTGTGTGAAAGTGGTCTGATTCTCCTCTGACCTGTTTGACCCAGGAAAACTCAGTCATTCTGGCTACCTGATCCTCCTCCTCCACTCGGTAATGCTGTCTTGACTTCGGTCATGTCCTCAACTTCTTCACGACTCAATTCATTTACTATCTTCAGTGTTTCTTGGGGTTTCCTCCTTGCCTACATGCTGTTCTGCATCCTGCTTTCTCTAGAGAAGATGTGACTTCTTTCCCCTTGCTAACTTTTTGATCCACTTCTCGCAGTTCTTGGTGATTGAGGGCTCTCCCATAACAAACCCTGCCCCAGGCACAGGAGGTCCCTGAGCTGCCAACTGTGTGGGCATAGAGGCTTTTCTGGGAGTGCTGATATGTTTGGTGTATTCTTGCACTCACTCTAGTTGCTTTTGGTCATGGTCATAGTCTAGTTTGAGTGTGGCTATTTTTGTCTTCTATTTTACTGACTTTATTTGTGTAAAACTAATCTAGGCGAACTTCAGAACTTTACACAGCAGATGGCTGGAAATGCTGCCATGTTTAGCAGTTTTGTGATGTATTTCAGATTTTAACATATTTATCAAGTTTTGTATGAGAAACATCATTCAAGACAAGCAAAAAATAAGTAGCCCCTAACCACCGTCGTGCGCTCAGTCTTGCTGCTCAGTGTACTGTGGTGGCTTGCTGTCTTGACAGAAGTCAGATCAAGTTCACTCGGTGTTACATGTGGAAAACATTTTTTAAATTAATCTGGGAAGCTAGTGTACTTTTCTGAAACAAGGTGGTTCTTACTTGAGCTGGAAATAAAAAGATAAAGGAAAAAAAATCCTTTATCATGACCTTATGAACATGGGCATTTAAAGATCATTGATGTAATCCTGTAGTAGAAATCTTTGTAAAACAACTTAAATCAACAGAAAAGGAACACTTTTGTTCCTGCTTATTTCAGTAACACATTATTGGAATGGTCAAAGTCCAAAGTATTTGGGATGGTCTTGCTGTTTCTGTGATGGAAGTGAAGTTTGGACTGGTTGTGGTTGCTGATGGCTGCACTCAGGATACCTCTAGCCAGGGTGAAAATTGCTATTACAACCTCGTTAAAACTTTGCCACCAAAGTGGGATCGGAGGGGGAGGATGAGAGGAACAGCAGACAGCATTATGGTGTGCAGAATCCATCCCTCCTGAGGGGTGCAGTACGAGACAATAGAGCCACAATGATGGCTGACAGGACTGGGGCTGTTGGGAGGCTGGGAAGCACCAACAGGCTCTATAACATACGAGTAGCCATAACTTTATTGGCACTTGGCTTCTAGAAAGCATGAGAACTTGCGTTACTGTGGTCTTACTGAAGAAGAAAACAAGGTGGGTGGGTGGGGGTGGGAGAGGTCTTCTACTGTAAGCCAGAAGCACTACCTTCGTCCTGGAGGGTGCGGAGTAGCTCTTGGTCTCCAGTAGTTTGACATACTGAATTGATTTACCTCAGCTTCTCTGGGCACTGTAGTGGTGCCCATCTGGTTGGCTGTTGTGGGTGTCCATGGCAAGGTGTTGGGGGCTGCAGGGGCTTTAGTGAGGAGAGGCTGGGGCTGCCCTGTGCCTGACATCAGCTGGTTCTGCAGGGCACAGCTGAGCCCTGCTGCCAAGATGGCGGCGCTTCTGGAAAGGCTGTCTAAGGAAGGACAAAATGCTGCCCAGATGGTGAGGAAATGGGGGGGGGGGGGAGGGGGGGAAGTGAGAAACAGCCCTGCAAGCACCCAGGTCAGAGGAGTTTCCCATCATTTTATTCACAGAAAAAAACTACCTTGGTATGACATTGCTGTTCTTTAGAGTGCACAGAAACAGCTTGTGAAAGCTTTGATCAAGAAATTAAGAATCCACAATACCAGGAAGCTCTTTGTGTTGTTTTTTTCCCGTCTCTTCCCTTCATGGTTAGATGCTGGAGAGATCACTGAAGGAAGTACTTTAGGAATCTGAACGTGTTTCCCACTATTTTAGTAGTGCAATATGGAACTGGAGCTTTTTGGCTCAGATGTCTTTGATGTGAAAGAGATGCAACTTGAAATACTTCTCATCTTTGTGAGGGGGTTCACATATGCAGGTTTCTATACCTCTTTGGTGGTTTGCTCAACGATGTGCAAAAAATCCCCCAACTTCTGCTCTCAGTTGAATGTAGAGAGAGAAACCCAGACTCCACACTAGTGCTGGCCTTCCTTGAGGTAATCTGTTCCTCAGGACCAGCAGGTGTGTAGTCCAGAGTAACCAGTTTAACATCTGTCTGTTAAACTGGAGGTGTAAATAGGAAGTACAGCACTTGGCAACAGTTTGTGGCTTTGCAATCCTCTGGAGAAATCTAGATCTATAAAACAATGAACGGGTTGTACTGAAGCATAAATATCACACTTCCATTTCTGACAGCGATTATTCTGTTCTAGTGATTTTTTTTTTCCTTCTTACATAAAGAAAAAATATATTTTGCTTAGACCAACACAGATCATGAAACGAGTACCTTTAAATGTCAATAAGCAGAAGCATGTGTAACACTTGGTTTAGCACAGTTATTCCAAATTACACAGTTAGGATGAACAGGAGTGCATGTTCTTTTTTTGGTTGGTTTGAGTGGGACAGAACACTAGACTGGAAAGTGGGTGAAGATTTGCTAAAAACAGAAACCAATTTTTTTGTGTGGCACTGATACTGTTTTTGAATCTAAAGGGAAAAACTGAAAAATTCTATAATCCAGCAGTTAGTGGGCATTTGTCACCTAAAAGTGGTTTTTGACTAGTTCTGAAGTGTTTGTTTTTCATGTTCTGCTATCCTATGTCCTGTGCATCAAGACCTTCTCTGTCAAAAAGTGTGTGTACGCTTCAGATCATGAGTGGCTACTTGAACTATTTAGCAGTGGTTAACTCAGCCAGAACTGATTGTTAAACTAACCTGCGTGGGAATGGAACAGACTGCTTTAAGCATGAATTTCACTGCAGTAGGAGGGTTGGAATATTTGGGGTGACAGTTAAACATGAACACTTGATTTTTTTTTTTTTTTCCCCAGCAGCAGCTGTCAGTGAAAACGTTTTTAGGGTAGGGGAATACTGCTTGAATAAATAGTAATACTTTGAATGGTGTCAAAAGCCATGAAAGGCATTAGGTTATACCTGCCTTCCAGTTGAAGAGGATGTATCACAACTACTGTGGGCACATGCATCATGCAGAGGTGTGTAGTGGAGATGCCAGAGTCTGTACTGAAACAAGGCACACATTCCTAAGCAAGCAGATGCAGCTTTTGCTGATTTGTGACCGAAATTAGTATATCTGCACGAGGTCCTGTTAAAACACTACCTTGTGTCAGTGCTAGTTCAGGTGTGTGTATACTGTGCTCTGTTGCATAGTCCAGAGATGCTTTGTTGTAGTTTGGATGCACTTTTCTTATATTAGGAAGAAACATGATTTCTTTCTGTTTATTCTTCAGGCAACAAGAGCCTCTCTGACTCAACATTGTACCAATCTGGGGGAGTCGCTGGGCAAAGAAAATGATATTGCTCTGATTATTGATGGCCACACGCTGAAGTACGCCCTTTCATTTGAAGTTAGGCAGAGCTTTCTGGACTTGGCACTCTCCTGTAAAGCAGTCATTTGTTGCAGGTAAGAAATTCTGGGACTCTTTCTGGTAACAAAATGGGCATGAAGCCTGTGGAACTTTTCCTAGTATGTTAACTTTCCTTTCGTGTTCAAAATGCTCACAGGAAATACAGAAGTAGGGGAAATAGTGTGAAATTCAAAAGGAGGCAAACTGCAGTGGTGAACCACTTGATAATACAAGTTATTTCTCTGCTGTGGAACTACTATGAAACAAGGCTGTGCTGGGAGGAGTAAAGGAGGTTTGTAGAGAGATATTCCTCTTATACCAGAGACAGGTCTGTGAAACTGTTCATAAGGCTGGCTGACAGGCCAACAGAGTTTAAGATTTCAATTCTTTCTGCCTTATGGGATGCTCTACAGTGCAGCAGTGGAGCTTGCACATCTTCCAGGTGAGCATTCAGTCAGCTATATGTTTCCTCCTGGTGGCAGAACTCTGCTAGGTCTTGGAAACAGTCTCCTAAGTATGCTGGAAAGCAACTTGGGGTAGTAGCTGCTTTCCTACTCCTGCAGAGAAGGAAGCAATTCCTTCACTAAAACTAAGTGCCATCTAATCATGCAATTCCCTCTGCCATGGTCAGTCCCAACTGAGTCCAATCTCTTTTATTAAAAAAAAAAAAACACAAACAAACAAACCCCCCCCCCAAAAAAAAACCAACCAAAAAAACCCCCAAAACCAAAACACACAAACACACACACACAAAAAAAAAAAAAAAACAAACCCAAAACAAAACAAAAAAAACCCAAAAAAAAACCATGAGGAGGAGGAGTGTTATGGATGTGTTAATTTGTAAGCAATACAAACTGGGTAGAAAGAAGTTTGTGTGGCTGTTCAGTTCAGCTCTAGAGAAAGTCTCTGGATAAACTTAAGTTGTCTTGACTTACCAATTATGTATACTATGCACAAATGTGTGTAACAGTGCAATTTGCTATATTTTAAATGTTAGACTACCACTTGCTTTACTAGGTCACAGCAGAATTTGACCCTGTTTGTGGATTTAGCCATACACAGATGTGGTCCCATGTCATGACTACTTCAGAAAGAAGGAAGTAAGATTCCCAAGACGATGAAAAACAAAAGCTGTCCTGCTTTACTTTCTGCATAGCAGGAAGGCTGCATAATTTTTAACTTTGAAAGATGATGCAGGTTTGAGGACTGTGTATATGTCTACACGTGCGTGTACTCATTGCTGGTATCTGGGGAGAACTGTGACCTAGAAGGGATTGTTGTTTAAGTGGACGGGAAGCTTTATCTGCACCCTAGAAGCAAGAACTGCTTTGTGGGGAATGACTATATGGAGTCATTGTACTACTGTTTGGCAGTCTTTCTTATCTTTATATATGTGCGTACTAGCGTACAAATATTGCATGGCAAAATCAGTTGCAGTCCATGCATCTGAAGTAAACGAATCCGTTGGCTTTTTCTATCTCATGACTAGTTTCTTTCCAAGTGCTGGGACTCTTGGACTGGTGTACTGCAGGGTGCAATACTGGGGCTAGCACTTTTCAATGTCTTCATTAATAACCTGACAATCGGATGGAGTATGCCCTCAGGAGGTTTACAGACAAGACTGGGAGGAGTGGCTGATACACCGGATGGTTGTGCCACCGTTCTGAGAGACCTTGACAGGCTGAAGATTTGAGGAGAGAAATCTCATGAAGCTTAAGAAGGGAAAATGCAAAGTCCTGTACCTGGGGAGTTACAGCCCCGTACACCAGTAAACACTGGGGGTTGCCGAGCTAGAAAGCACCTTTGTCTAGAAGGACGTTGGGGTCCTGGTGGACAAGTTGACCGTGAGCCAGCAATGCACCTTAGTGGCAAAAAAAAAAAGGCCAACAGAATCCTGGACTACAGTATGAAGAGCACTGCTAGCAGATTGAAGGAGGTGATCCTTCTCTGCTCAGCACTGGTGATGTCACATCTGGAGTACTGTGTCCAGTTCTAGCACCCTCAATAAAAGATACAAACAGGTTTAATAGAGAGTCCAGTGCAGGGCCATGAAGATGATTAACGGACTGGAGCATCTTTCATACAAGGAGAGGCTGAGAGCTGGGACTGTTCAGCCAAGAGAACAGAAGCCTCAGAGGGGTTCTTACCAGTTTGTATAAATACGTAATAGGAGCGAAGGAAGATGAAGGAGTCACACTCTTCTCTGTAGTGCTCAGTGACAGGACAAGATACAACAGACAAATTAAAAGACAAGAATGTCCATATGAAGACAAAAACCCAACTATTTCACTTTGAGGATAGTCCAACACTGGAATGGGTTTCCCAGAGAGATTGTGGAGCCTATTTACTTAGAGACATGGAAAACCCAACTGGATGGCATGGTTCTGGACAAACCTGCTCTAGCGGACCCTGCTTTAGCCAGGGGCGTTGGACTAGCTGGTTTCCTGCAGTCTCTTCCAACCTGGGTGATCCTAGGATTCTGTGACTGGGGACAAATGTCTTGTTTTTTCCAGCCAGTGCTCTCTGTCCTTCTCTCAAGTCCTGTTCTAAATGGTTGTCAACTGCAGTGACTTTCCTAAATTGGTTCTCTAACAGCAAATTTTTTTGCTCATGCTGATAGATTTTATTTTTGAGGGGGTGGGAGGAGGGGTGCATAGAGGGGGGAGGCTGAGGTGTGTGTGGGGGGTCTCACTTCGGAGCTATTTCATGGAAGTGAACAAGACTGTTCTACAAGAGGGAGCTCACACAATTGCAGCAATCTTCTCTTGAATGCAACAGGCCCAGATGTAGGGCCAGGAAGTTACCTTGGGCTTAGAGAGCAACAAGTGCCCAGGAAGAGAATTGACCCTATGTTGTAGAGTTACACTGTTGTATTTGAGGGGAAGTTAACGAGCATTAAGCAAATAGAAAGCTCTTACTTTCATACTCTATGACGTTGCTTTGGTAGAGAGATCCTTCCAAGGCAGTTTGGTTTATTTCTCAAAGATTTGACAAGGTAGATCAAAGACCTATACAGCTGAAACAAATCTTAAATTGTAAATTATTAAAGTTATACTACATTAATATATGTAAATACCTGAAGTCCTGTTTTTAAGAGATGTGTCATACTGGACACTTCCTCTCATTTTTTCATGACCAAGCCAACAGCAGTTTTAATAATTAGTGAATTAATAAATTGAGGAGCAATGCAAAAAAACTGTAAAGTGTAAATCAAAGGGGAAAAGATGATCTAATTTCATAGGCTTAAAAAGAGGAATAAAATAACTGAGTTTAAAATCCCCAGGGAGAAAGAGAAATGCCTTTAAGGCTTTGCAGGAACCTTCCATTTACTTGCCAGGTGCTTGATACTGAAGAAAGAAAAACATATTTTTTTTTTCTACTCTGGGCTGTTTTTAATAGCACTTGTGTGTGTCAAATAAGACAGTGCACTTAAACTTCACAGGAAAATTTTAAAATGTAGTTGGCATAGCAAGAGGAAATTTCAAATTAAATACAGTTAGTCTTCAAACAAAAAAGTTAATTGGGAGGGGAATCTGGGTCTTTCAGTGGTATGATGTTTAACCACTCTAGGAAGAGTTGTGTTGCTATTCTGAGTATAGCATAAATTTGTGGGACTTAATATTTCATAAATTTACTACAACGTTTTCATCTCGTCTGGGGAGTTTCAACTGCATTTGCCATTCAAAGATTATTTTTTAAAAAATATAGTTAAGATATACTGTATATTCATTTGCTGGACTTTAGGCATAAACTGTAGTTGAACTTGATTCTCAGGGGTAATTTCTTAAAATGAAACTGTAGTAAACCTGGCCCCATTTTGCATTAAGAGGGAGAGATGGTATCTTCTGATGGGGTTAAGTCTTCCAGTGCTACAGTATCTCTAACAGGCCACTGGCACAGTGGAGGAAAATACACCCCTTGGGAGACTTGGTGAAGCTTGCAAAATAAAACCAAAAAATTCTTTAAGAAAAAAGCCTTGTTTGTTAAAAGTTTTTTCCAGAGACTGACAGATGTTATTGTCTTCCCTCAGACTGACTGGCATGTCAGTATGTTAAGAGCAAGCAAAACTTACTTTTCAGTGGAAGTTAATGTTGTTTGGAAGGCAGTTGAACTCATGACTTCATTTATGAGATCTGAGCTGTTGATTGCCTGTCTCTGGTTTTCAAATGTTCCTTTAAAGGACCTGTTTTTATTGATGTTTTGTGACAGCTGCAAAATGTTAAGGCTTAGGTAGAAGTAAGTTTTTTTTTTTATAACAAAATGGAGTTTAATGATTAATCTAGTGTTTATACCTCTTAGAAAGCTAGTTTGTACAGCAAATTGCTGTGTTTGGCTTTGAATATTAAATTAACAGAGAAGTAACGAACTTGCATGTTATGGCAGCATATTTAGTTCTCTACTGAAGAGCCTGCCTTGAACTGAAATATCTGGTGTTTCAGAAATACTTTTTTATGACTTTGTATGGTTTGGGAATTATTTTTTTGTTGTTGTTGAATAGAACTTTTCCGTAGGTGACAGTGACCCTGCCTTTGTATGGGTTTAATGTCATATTAACAAGACTTGTGTCAGGAAGAAGCAATTTGTTGGCGTTTTACAGATTAAATAATTTCAAGCAGTTTACAAGTACTTCAGTAGTTGCAAATAATTTGCTGGACAGCAGAAGTAGTCTTTCCTTTAATTTCTCTCACAGATGTAAGCATAATGAGGCCGAGGGATGTGTAGCATGAGGCTGGGGCCACATCCCTCACTGGGCTGCCTCAGGGTGGTTTTTTTGCTCTTTCGCTTGTATTGCTGGCCACTTCTGCAATACTGCTTGAGGTGATGGTGCTGGGATGTTGTTTGAGCAGAGTATTACTCTTTCCACACTGTATCTGTAGAGCAAGAATGTTACTGAGCTTTTCTACTTAGATCCTGCAACTGAGTGAACAGTGAGTTGATGCCATTACAGGAGAGGGTTTGGGACTTTGGAGCAAAAGAAACATGTGCACACTACCACCTCCCGTCTGACTTTTCAGAGCTACTGTTCAGAACTTCTGTATTCCTAAATGGAGAAAATCAGCTGACATAGTGTTTGAATGGTAATCACTCACCTCAGATGTCCACTGTGTGTAATTTGGAGGAGAGGCTAGTCGAAGTTTTATTTAGCTATTTCATAGTGAGTTGTGAAAAGTTACTTGTACAGGGAATTGTGTTGCTCTCTCTCGTCTCTCTAAAAAGATACTTCACGGGATCTGATGACATACGTTCCCCTTAAAGGTAATGAAGTTGCTTTGGCCAGCCCCTTTTTTTCTACACTTATTGCATAAGACCATCTCTATTAGAACACCTCCTCTCCTTCATGATGTGTGTTTTTTCAATGCAGCGTTCACCTGCTTCTGCTGTTCATGTTGTGCTGGTGGAACTCAGTATAGCCATGGGGAATTCAATGAAGCTACAATGACGTTGTCAGCCTGCGGCCCGCTCTATTAGTAAAATATATCACAATGTCTGTTTTGAGCGATTTTTTTTCCTGTGGTTTTATCTTGTTACTGGGTTTTGGCTTGTGACAAAGTTGAGGCAATAGGAACACTAAGAAAAATGTCTCAATTGTTGTACAGTCTGACAACTGTTCTGCCCTGCATTTATCAGATGTTCTGTTCTGCAGATATCTATAAAGCGGTGCAGCATGAACCGAAATTGAGGAAATCCAGCAAGACCTATTTCTATGGACTCTCTGCTATTTCCAAGGGGCCACTTGCCTTTTCAGGGCTACTACACCAGCATGATTTTGCTAGCTTTTAGATATGAAAGGTGTGCAGTTGTTGCTCAGTATCTGAGCATCGACTGCAGGACTTCTGCTCGGCCTCACCAACTAACTTAGTTAGGTGATAGTGGCACAAACTGTTGCTTGCAGTACCTTGAACAATAGTGGAACTGTAGTGATAATGTTAGGAATTGAGGAAAGAGGTAAACAAGGTCAGAAAATGCATGTTCTTTAAACAACCTCCCAAGAACAACAAAACCCCCTGTTTTCCCACTTGTATTGCTATTTCAAATAGTATGCAGAGTGGGTGGAGTAAGGACAAGAGCCCACAAACATCACTGAGAACAGATGCTAAAGTTCTGAAATGAACATTCCCTTTGACTGGAGTGTCTTCTTTGGTGTTGAAAAGGGAGGGATTTAGTAAACTGAAAGCAGAAAGTGGGAGAAGGGAAGGAAAAAAGCAGCCTCTGAAGAGTACCTGTTGCTAGTTGTTAGTGTCACTTCATCAGCTAACTAGTGAGAAGAGAGATGAGAAGACGAGAAAAGTTGTCTTGGCAGTCTAAGTTGTAAGGCCATAGCTTGGATGCTTCTGGTCTTCCATCGTCATTTGGAGGAGACATTAATAATACAACTCACAAAATGAACATCTGGAATACCTCCTAAATATTTATGCCCTTAAGTCTCATATTGTTGCTGGTGTTAGTATTTGACAAAATGATTACTCTGTACTGTAGTTCAGAGTGTTAAATACATTGATTTAATTATTAAATTATGTATTAAAAAAAAGTGTCTTGTTGGCTTTCATTATAGAAGATCCCCATTGTCATGACAGAAAACTGCAACACAGTTCTGATTAAGAGCATGCAAACCAACTCTGATTGGTCCCCCAAAAAATTATGGATGTGTTACGTCTTCCTGTATGTACATCTTCAGTTTTCCCCTTCCCCTCATCTGTCACCTACCAGATTATCAAGGCTCATTCTCTTGTTCAATTTCTGACAACTCATGACAGCAGTGTTTGTCTCATGACTGAAAACTGAGGGAAGAACCATTCTGGCAGCTTTACTCTTTGTAGATAATTGAAGTGGGAGGAGGGTTTGGGGTTGCAGCGTGACATGGTGCTCTCTGCACTCTTGAATAAAGAATACTCACAGATGATCAGAAATGATTGCCTAAGCTGTCCAGTGGGTATGTAGGTATGTGTAAAGCAATCTTGGGACTTTGTCTTGTGATTACTTTTCCTAAAAGCTTATTGGTTGCTTTGCAAGAGCCAAGTAAACTTGAAAAATGCCACCAGTTCTATGTTGGAAAGTTGCCTTTAGGAGAAGGCTGGTCTTAAATTTCAGTAATTATCTTGTCCTTTGAGTGACAGTGAGTTTCTGCTGAATGTTCTTGTTCCTGTTTGTTCTCGTTAGTCGGTGTCCTGAGCTATGATAGTTCCTGAGCCTTACTCTCATTACTTCAAATCATTCAAACACATAGCTAGTGTTTAAAGGGGAAAAAAAATTTACTGTTAATTCCAGTCACTTGTCTTGTCAACTGAGAACCCAAAAAGCAAAGAGTTGACTCTAGTCCTAAGTGCATTAATGTTTCTCCAAAATGTTGCTGTATCAATTAGATGCATAAACCAAGGTAAACATTCCAGTCTCAGGGTAGCCCTCTTGTAAGGAAATACATGCTTATCAACTCAGAAGCACTTACTCACTTTCATAGGATTACACAGGTAAAGCACATTTCAACTCTTTCTCTTGGGTAACTAAAATGCCTGACAGTCTGAACTTAAATGATTCCTGCTATATGGCCAAACATTTCTTTTGCTTAATGTCATCCCATTATTGTGACCATGACTATACTTAGAATTATTTTTCTTGTGTATTTGAGATGATGAAAAAATTCCAAGTAATCTCTAAGTTGAACCAGTACTCCAGTTTCCATTGTTATTCACAATTTGGCAAAATGTTTGCTTCTTTGAAGTTATTGATGAAAAAAGCTTAGTTAATTGAGTAAATTTGTATTGTTTTTGGACTTGTATGCTTCAGTTCAGATTGGGTATCTGTTTTAGTGTTAGGTTTGTTTTTATACTGGATGACCAGTTGAGTGATTTCTCATGCCCGTAACTGTGATGATGAATGAAAAATGAATTTCTGAAATTTTACTGCATTCACCTGAACTTCCTATTTCTGTAACCATTCTTACTAGCAAATTCGCTTATCAGCATGTATTTAGAAAAAGTTGGAGGAAAGGCATGAATACAGCCAAAAGCAACTGACTTATTTTTCTTTGGAAACAATTTTGTAGGAAAAACACTCTTATGTCCCAATAAAAACTAACAAGTTTCTCCTCCAAGTACTATTTACCCTAGCTGTTATTTTTAAAGTTCATTTGTTGCCTTTGGTGCATTGTGACCCTACTATTTAGGTGACTAGAATCTTGGTGTTTCACTTGATTTCATAAAATGCAGGTGAAACTTCTATCTTGAGCAATGGTGTGGTAACTCTTGCGAACAGTTCCAAATGGTATTGATGTCAGTTTCTTCACCATACTACAGTACCTTGTCCAAATTGCTACTAGTCTTTCCAGTTTCTGAGCAGGAGCAGCCAGCAATGCTATATTTAGCACTACACTTCCCAAACTGGAAAATAAACATTCCATAGAATACTGCACGTGAGAAAACCCTATGCTGCTGGAATGTATGCTATTGTAAAAGAAAGATAAAACTGTGGTTTGGAATACCTTCTGTTCCATGAGAAACTCGTAGTGGTATATTTTTCTTTCCACAAGTGTTAGTGTGTTAACCCCTGTATTCTGGCCAAGTTCCAACTTGAACAATCACTTTCTTCTCACTGCAATTCCCCCTGCCTTCTCTATTGAATTTGATACTCTTCATTTCTATTCAAAGCTGCTGTGAGGGTGTCAATGTGAAAGCTAAAGGTTGCCAGGTTTTAACCCAGAGGTACTACAGCAAGGTCCTGCTTGTGAAATGCAGCTCTAACTATTTGTGAGCCTTGGGTTTAGTCTTCTGGCTTGTAAAAATAATTTGGAAGCATAAGTGTTATCACCACTGTCTTTAAACAAAATTTGTAGGGTGTTTTTTTTTTTTGGGGGAGGGGGGTGTCGGTGGTTGTGGGGGGTTTTGTTTTGTGGGTTTTTTGTGGGCAGTTTTGTTTGTGGTTTTTTGTGTGGGAGTGTTGGGGGTTTTTTGTTTGGGGCTTTTGTTTGTTTTTTTTTTACAGTTGGGAGGTGGTGCATATTGGCCCTGGGCTTACCCAAGTCCCTCCAGTTTCCCACTGCAGTTGTAAACTAACTTTAACTTAGCTGGCAGCAAATTATTTGAGCTCTTTCAAGATGGCTTATATGTAGTATGTGATCTCTGGCAGCATGTACAGAAGCATTCATTGGTGTATATACTTTTGTATCTGGTAAGAACAGTTTCTTAATACGGTGAAGCATGTACGCTAACTGTCCTGTCTCAACTGAAGCTTCTCCCCAAACCAAAGTTTGCATCAGACGTTCTGATTCTCCGTTAGACTAGTAATGCAGAATTTCTCCTGTTCAGGTATTCCGGCACAATTAGACTCGTGACATAGTCCTCTTATTTCTTACTACTTCTTGCTTGTTGCACCAAATACCCCTTTGCTGAGTTCCTAGAACAGTATGTTGCTTGCTAGGGAGTGACTGAGTATTTTGTCTTAAGGAATTCCCTGCTGGTCCATCAGGCTGGATGGAGTCCAAGGGTCTGGTGCCTTTCTGCAACCTTGCAACTGGTTTGTAAGGGCTTCTGACTGTATAGAAAAGATATTTAATTCTTTACTTGCCAAGTTGCAACTACAAGGAAATACTTTTCCTTTTCTGTGTTCTTCTAATGGTTTCGAGACTGTTAGGAGGGCATAGGTAACTCTCCTCATCTTGATCATTGCTTACTATTCTGAATTTTCTTGTTTGAATATTGAGTAGTTATGAAAGATCTCAAAACTTTCATAGGAGGAGAGGATTTGAGGGTACTCATTGCTTTTATTGAAAGACTTTTATTTTTGTCTTGACTTTCACTAACACCCAGATGCATGAATGTACAGAAGATGAGGGCCTCTAAAGAATATGTGGTGCTGTACTGCATTCAGAAACAAGACACTCAAAACAACTGTGATATCGCTCCTTTCATAAAATCCAGCAAAGTCTTGTGCTCTATCCCCAGGACCAGCTTAAATATTGTATTTTCCATTGTTAAAAGTATGGATATAAAAATACAGAGGCAGGAACAGTCTGTTCTGCAAGCTTCTTAGTACTGCAGGGAATCAACTTGACGAGAACTCTGGGCTTTAGTGCACTGTAGTAATATGCGAAACACTGAACTGGTAAAATGGCTTTGGTTGAAGTTTCCAAAAGTGCTTAGTGTTGGTGGAAGCTGACTAGGGTATGACTAAGTTCAGTAGGAGTATAGCTGAATCCATACTGGATACTTGGAAAAATCTGACCTTGTGCTGAGTAGAATGGCTAGACTTAAACTTAATTCTCTGCTGTTCATATCTCTGAAGTCATGGTAACTAAAAACAAAACTATGCTTGAGGGAGATGCAGTAAATCTGACTTGATTGAACAGTCTAGAATAGGAAGCAAACTCTTCAGGTTTGTTTATGTGAGCAGAAGGATGAAAAGGCACTGGGTCCAGTGGGCTATGCATTTTTGGTATGCTTATGTGCTTCAAATGTGGTAAGATCTACAGACTTTTCTTAACTGTGTGAGTAAATCCCACCATATTCTGCAGGGCAATCAAGGCTGTCCAGTTGGAAGCGATTTAGCAAAATAGCCATCCCTAGTTGGTGGTGTGATAGCTTTTGGGGGATTTAGACTTTCTTTTGCACCGTTGCCCAAAGACAGGAGAAATAATTCTTTGCAGGATCTGTTATGTATTGCAGTCAGCTGTTTGCTAGCAGTCCTCTGCAAGTGATGCAATACTCAACTCATCCTTCAAAAAAGAAAAGTCTTTCTCTGTGCCAGTAATTCTCCTTAGTATTTCTAAGAAAAGGCAAGCAAACAAATGTGTGAGGAATACCTGGACTTGCAAAGGTATACTCAAAAAATCAAGGAAAAACTAATTTTCTGCTGTAGTTGAACTACCATACAGCTTAAGAGAAGTCACGTGTTCTGAACAACACCAGCAGGGTTAAAATGGTGAAAACCTGGATTCTGCTTTCACCTTCAGGCTTTTCTTGTGCTTTCTCTGAAAAATCAGGTTTAGATAGATCCACCCTATTCTGAGAAGGCTGCTTTGATAACTCCTTTTGGCATATGTGTTGCCTTCAGTTCTTGTCTACTCTTAAACTTGCTTCTCCCTTAGTGTCTAGAATAGATGATACAGTGTTAGACACTGAAAATTACAATCTTTTTTAATCTTATTTTTTCATATCCCCCTTCTCTTATTGTTCCATGTCATGGCACACACACTTAGACTTAAGTTGCTTCATCTCACAGGTCTTCTATTGTGTCTCACTTTATAAAATATGCTTTGTGCATTTCTAGTATTGTTTTATTTATGCCCTGCATATACTTTCTGTATACAACACACAGAATCTCAAGTTCCTACAGGGAACCCTTTGATCAGAGCTTCTAAACCTGTGTAGGATGTTACCTGTGGTTATTTGTCTACACGTGATCTTGAAAGAGCTATTACTTGTGGGCCCTGGTAAGGAAGAACTAAGAAGTCTTAAACAGAAAGCTGTGACATAAGTGTGTTAGGGTATCAAAATGAAGACAAGCTACTAACTGGATGCAGATGGGATGAAGACATCTGTTTGACAACTCAAATACTTATCTTTCTGCAAAACAGCATGTTGTTCTTCAGAAGCATGTGCTGAGCCTTCAGAGGTTGCTGGCTGAAGAACTGATCATCCTGAGCAGAGAGGCAGGATTTGGCAGCCTCTGTGGAGGCTGTAAGGTCAGAAGAACTTCTTTGCAGTTCAAGAAAGGCTGTTCTCGTAGGTATGTGGAACCATTTGCTGTAATTGACTTCTCTGTAGTCTCACTTAGCTTTAGTCTTTCATCTGGTGAAGTGTTAAGCTCAGAACTGTCTGTACTAGGAAGGTTGAGGGTCATTTTTGCATATGGTATATTTAGTGTCAAAGTCAGTGCCAAGTTCCTTCAAAACTTTCTACCTCTACATATCTCATCCTGCAAGTGAGGTACTTCTATATGTCTTGGTACTGGGTTGTATGAACAGATCATCCAAATCCAGCCTCAGTTGTGTGATCAGTCCCTTGCAACTGTGGGTCAGTGATTTTGTCCAGGAGATGGAATGGCTGAACACTGCCTTAGTGATATGAGTGTCTAAGGCTGAACTGTTGTGACATTGAGATCACTGCCCAAGGATTAGATGAGTGCATGTCTAAGCTCTGTTGAGGGGTATTTGTGGGACCTTTGTGTATTCCTTTCCTCCCTCCAGTCTCCCAAGGAGTATCCTTAAAACCAATGAAAGTAGCAAACAGTTCATAAAATAATCAGAGTTGGTGTAGACATGTTTGGAGACAAGATTTGGCTCTTTAATTTTTATAGATAGAAAGCAACTGTACTACTGGATTTTCTGCTGTTTCCATCAGGTCTTTATAGACTGTTGAACACTGGTTGGTATAGCAGAAGCCAGAACATGACTAAGTTAAAGTTGGGGATAACCTCCAGAGCAGCAAGCAGCTGCTTGATTATTTTGATTCTCTGTAAGATGTTGTTTGTAGCTGTATTACTGTTGGTTAGGAAGTTCCAGTTACATCTCAGAAGAAACAAATTGGACACCACTTGTAAGCAGTTCCTTGCAAAGTATTGGACCCTGTTGTTTTTAACCCCTGGTGCTTGTGACTTTCCCTGCACTGGTGTTGGATGGCTAACTTTGCTTTGTTTTTTCAATACAACTGGTTTTAGGAGTCTAAGGAAGAAACGTGTGCAAGCTTTCTCCCTCATTTCTCATGTCTGTTTCTTTTGATAACCAATTTGTGTGGGCTGGAAATCTAAGCTATTCAGGGATATTTTGTTAGGGTAGGCTTTTAAAGGCAACATAGAACTAAGTTTTATCCTGCCCAGGTGTAAGAATCTAATGAATGTTTTTACTTTAATTGCTGAACTCAGGAGTTCTTAACGTGTTCATAGGATTTGTTGGTTTTGTCTGGGTAGTTGAATGGGTGCAGTAAATAGTGATGATTTAAGAAAAAGTGACTATGTAGCCCACTTCACACTTGTTTACAACAACAGAGCTGTTCTGGGAGACTGCCCTGCTGTACCTGGTCAACTAGAACTCTATTCAACTGTTTTGGCCATATCTACTTCTAATGATGAACTTGAGGTGATACCTAGTGACTTGCTGTCCTTTAATTGTCTGCTACTGCCATTTTTTTGCATTTTGGTAAGTCAAAGATGCTGAAATAATTTCAAACTACTGAATAGCTATTTTGAAAACTGTGCGCTGCTTTTGTGAAAGGTTTGGTACCTCATTGTATGCCAGTGCTTAAAAACTTTGAGAGTTTTTCTTCTCCCCATGACAAGATGACTATTATTCACATTTTGAACTTTAGTTTTTAGAGCTTTAAAATATCAAGTACGTTCACATTTAGAGAGTAAATATTGCATGGCTATTTTTTAGAACAGATGGCTACACATGATTCTTTAGTTTATAAGAACCTGGCATATATATACAAGTATGTGCAAGGTTCATGCAGGTCATATGGACAAGAAGCTGCAGATCTTTTTTACTTCCTGTGACCACTTAATATTTTTTGAAGTGCTGTGGCTAACCGGGAGATCAATATGGACAGGACATAGGCATCTCCTTTGGGCTGCCACACCTTGGAAAAGCAGGGCATGTCCCAGTGAAGGCTGCTGAACCCAGCAGCTGCTCTCCAGTGCGCTGCTGTGGCAGTGAGTATGCTGTGCTTGTGGAGGTCCTGGGCTATGAGAAACTGTATGCGTTAAAAAGTTGAATCCTGTCTCTGCCTTTCTCTACACAGTTTCTAATGATTAACCTGTCGTTTTGAGGAAGCATATGAGTCTTTAGTGCTATGGATTCTGATCAGCCATGACGATATTCCCTGCAGAGAAGAGACTGTAATTCCTGTCCTTGGCTGGGGGAAGAACTGACCTTCAAATGCTGTGTGTACTGCTTGGGTGTCAGTGCCTACTGTCATTTATGAGGTCTTCACCTGGTCTTTTAAAACACTTAATGTGATGTCCTGATGGGATTGGAGAGTGTAAACTACTTCTGTGAGATCTGATAATCTAAATTAAAAGGTGCGTGGGTAGGGGAGGTGGAGGACACTTTTGTAAACAATAGCCAGTGGTTGGGGACCACTTAAGCATAACACAAGTTGTAGTCCTCCCCAAAGCAAGCACTGCATCTGATTTCAATTTAAAATAGAGAAGCAAAGAGCTGCTTAAACAGTTACTCAGTTTTTATAAACTTGTTCTGTATAATTACTGCTGGTATCTTTGATTTGTTTTGCTCATCCAAAAGACTGTTTTATAATGTGGACAAAGTATGTTCAGTACCTAATCTATCATGTGGTTAGTGGGGTCCCTGCTCACCTCAACTGTCCTAAGTGAAGACCTGAGGATCAAAGGAAACCTAGCACTTGACCGTTCGCTCCTGCTCAACCACCACTTCTGAATTGTAAGTTTAAAACAGAAATATGTCTACTTCAAATTGCAAGTAGTAAATGAATTCACATTAAACCACATGCAAAAGAAATTGAGTCTGATTTACATGACAAAAATAAGGAAATGTGGAGTTAAAGTTTAAACTCTGCCCATAACACAACTTCTTACTGTACTACATTGCAGAGTTTTGGAGATCCTTACAGTACTTGAGAAAAGAGTTGTGACTAAAGGATGCAGTACTAGTTTTAATTTTTCTAGTTTTAGTTTCCTCTTTTGTCTCCTTTTTATGGTATTCTTGAAAATAGCAGTTGGTGGCGGTAGGGAAAGGGTCATATAGAAATGTCAGAGTGCAGAAAACAGATGGCAATAGCTTCTTTAGAGCTTTTGTGGTTTATTATATGAATAAGCATTTAGGGACCTTTTAAAAACATGTATCCTGGAACCCCGTACCATATTCTTAGTCCTGAGACCTCAAATTAATGTTTTGATACAGTTGGGATCTATTACGGTATATAAAAAGCTCCTCTGATTTGGAGCTCTGTTTTAATGTGTATTTGTGCCTATTATCAAAGGTTGGCTTCTGATGTGCGGCTCATGGCTGTACTGGAAGGGGAAGAAGCATTCCAGGAGCTCCAGCTTTCTCACAGGCATCTCTTGGGGTGAAGCCAGTGCTTGGTCTCTGCAGTCCCTTGCTTAAAGGAAAAGTCATGTGAAGTACCACAGGTGGTGCAAGGGGTGAGACTTGTTGCTCTGTCAGTGGTTGGCAGCTTGGAAGAGGCCTATTTTAATGTCTGTAAAGCACAGCCATCTTTTCTGTAACTTGACAATGCAAGGGTCAGATGAAGTTGATGTGTGAAGGCAGGGAAGAGGCTGAGCATTTCCTCTTGGCCCTGTGTGTCCCATGGCGTGATGGAGGCAGGTCTGTCATTTCGGCGTGTGCTCTACAGCAGTGTGGGTTTTCCTGGGTGCTCGTCATGTAGAGGGAGTTCCAGAGAGCCTGGAGAGCTTTGAAAAAAATACAGGTTGCTGGCATCACAGCAGGGAGCTTTGAGAGTGGAGAATGCAAGGGGGAAAGAGGTTCCTTCAGCTGACTTGGGAGACTTGTTTTGCTCAGGTTTTATACTGTTTCAAATGGATTTGGTTCATGTACAACACCTTTTTCCTCTCTGCCCCTCATCAAATTTGTCTGTGGCTTTTTTTAAGAAAGAACAACACTTATTGTGGGATTCTGTCATGCGTTCTCCAAATTTACACTGCTTTAAGTTGTGCAGCCATTTTATAGAAACATTTGATTAATTCTCATCCTGTTTTTTGTTGCTTGCCAATTACTTTGGTTGCATTTGTAACTATTAAACTGTATCAGTGTATATGCCAAAATTTCTCAGGGTAGGTGAGTGTGATGGAATCATGCAGACCATTAGTGGCTGTCCTATAGAAAAGCTGATAGAGGATAGTGCTTTCTTACAACACTGTTGTAATAAGAATTTTAAAGATGTATCAAACTGCATCTTTCACAATCTTAGCCTCCTCTTGTCTGACTACTCTGGTACAACCACTGTTTGCATTCTCCTCTTCCCCATACACCCTCCCACCTTCGTATTGTATCTTCAGTTCATTTTTGGATGCTAGTCTTGCATACCAATTTGACAGGCTGATCTGTTATGTTGTTGCCAATTTGCTGTGTCTTGGGAAAAATTGACTTTTTTCTATATTGGGTATGTATTGCAAAAATCAATATTTTACGAGATGGTAGAGAGCAGGAACAGTGGCAGCAGCAACAATTTAGCTGAAGGTGCAGCCAAGCCCAGTGTGCATGCTCAGTATTCACACTCCAAGTCTAGAATGGGAGGATTGGAAAGAATTTTGGTTTTGGCCCGAGAACAAGAAAAGGATTAAAACTCCAGTAAACTTATTTTAAGTTTTCTTTTCGAGAAAAAGAAGGAACTGAGTGCCGAGTGGAGTACAGTATGGTGTTTTATGTAGTGATGACTGAAGATCATAAAAAGACTTTCTTCTATTGTCAGTCCTAATTGGCAGCTGGTGCTGATTAACAAGAAGAAAGAAGTCTAGGAAAGGAAAGACAAATGGGGAATTTTATTGAATGGAAAGCTGCTAAACAAAAGAGGACTTCTGTTCCTGTACATTCTAGTGGTTTTAAAGAAATGAGCTTTCTGACCTTCAGTCTTAGAAATATAGCTTGGATAGCATTGTACAGAGATCAGTTTTTTAGTCGTTTAACTTGTTTAGTTCAGCTCTTACATGCCTTGATCCATTTTGATGTCCAAGTGTGAACCCAGGGTTTGCCTACAGACTGTTGATAATTCTTTCTCTCACCTGTGTAAAAAAAATAAGATGAGGGGTGGGACCGAGGTATGAGGGCAAAGTAACTCTTCCAAAGATGGTCTGTAGCATGCTTTGTTAGGAATTCCTATACTGTGAGCTTCTGTCTTACCATTCATGCGGCGGTGCCAGTGATATAAACGAATACTCCGCCTTGGACTGTTTAGCAATGAAATCGGATATCTGCGACCATATCTCTTGGCATTACGAGAAGATCCTTTTGGAATGTTGAACACTAAATGCTAGTAGTGTGAAGGCTGTATTTCCAAGTGCAATGCATTATATAAACTTGTGAATCATATGTATTTGACTCTTAATGCAAGTTGGCATGTCTCTTCCAATTTAATGCAAACTTGAAAAGGTAGAGTCTGTATGTGGCTTAGCCACTTACACTGTAATTAAAAAAAAAAAATTAATCTCAGCAATGATGTGGAAGTCACTGTAATGCTGAAGTTGGCAGGCTGCAGGAGCACAGATACTGAGGCAGAAATGCCTGCTCTGGAAGGAGACAGGCTGTGAAACTGTTTCAGATTCTTGCCTTTCACATTCTGAACACTTTTCAAGGAGCAGTAGAAGTAACTGGATGGCTTTGCATCTGTGGTGCTTGTTTTGGAAGTCTGAATACCTGATTTGCGCTCCCAATTTGCTATGGAGACTTGAGACACCTGACCCTTCCAGTAGTTCAGTTCTCTCTCTGTAAGATCAGGGTTGTGTATGTGATGATGCCTGTTCCTGCAGACTTTGCACTGTGAGAAGCTGTATTAACATCTTACTTGTTCCAGTATGGCTTCAGACAATGGAGTGGTTCTGCAGATACATGGGTGAGAATCTGTTTCACAGTAACATTGAAAAGACATCTGTAAATGAAGAATAGCTTTATTTTTAAACATAAAGGGATTAGCTACTGAATTTACAAAATCAGCAAGTGGGTTTTGAAAAAGTGAGTTTTGAAAGGCTGGTGATAGTAACAGTTAGGAAAAAGGAATGCAGCACCAATATCTTAAAAGTACAAGAACAAACTGCTGTTTGGCTGTTGAATGAATTAGGTATTTAATTGGCTTTGGTGCTGAAAGTAGTTTAACTGCAGCTGCCACCACCACCTTCAACAGGATAAATTGTGTAGTGTGAAGTCTAGGTTTCTGTAGCTGGGCTGTGTGTATCTGCTGGCCTGAGTGTCTGCTGTGAAGAAATTGGCTCTGTATATGTATGTTAACAGTAAGAGTTCTCAATGTTAATTCTGCATCCATCGACACTCAATATTAAGACCAAGACTGGAAGGTACATCTCCAATAGACATGAAAACGGTAGAGCTGTTAACCCGTAAACTGCTAGTATATGTAAATCAAAAAGCATACTCTTTCCTTTTAAAAAATCAAGTTACAATATTTTATAGATGAAGGAATACTTTATGCAGTGAATACTTCAGCAAGCCATTTGGAAGAAATTCCACATAAAACTTGGAAAAAAACCTTCGTTGGCCTAAATATTGCACGGACTGGAAACTTGCTGAAGGACCTTAAGCAAAAATAGTAGATGTGGCAGTAATTTGAGCTGCAGGGCAGGGAACAGTGCTCGTAGGATAAGTATCAGGCTCAGTTAGATTGAATGTCTTTAATAATCATTTAAAGGAGGCAGCTAAACAGCTCATCAGTTAAATTCATAACTTGATACTAATTGGGGATTTTTTGCAAGCTCAGATGGAAAGAAAACATGGAGTACAAAGTATGGACTGGTTAGATCCTAGGAGACAGTATAAAAACAAGCTGAAAAAGATGTGTGTTTTAGTGAAGAGAGAACTGGTGTATTTTTATATGGGAGAAGTTTGTTCAGTGTGTTTTACCTGGCTGTATGTATGCCTCTGCTGTACTAGTTCAGGGACGTGCTTTGGCAACTGTAATTACTGTTGAATTCTTATTCATGCTGAAGACTATGGGTAAGAATTAAAACTGGGTCATAAATACCATAACAAATCAGAGGCTATTGGTCCTAAGACCATGATTCTCTAAACAGCAGTCTGATTCTGCAAAGATGCTGAGGGGTGGTATCCCTTAGGACTTACAACAAATGAGGACATTTAATACTTCATAAATCAAACTCATTTTTGAGAGTTGCTCTCACAAAGAGCTAGTTATCACAGTTTATGCCCTGAGCTAAGCTGCAGATGAGTCTATTGTTACTTTGTGTTTAGGCAAACTGCTCTCTTTCAAAAATATTTAATACTAAGTGGTCAATGAAACAAATTTTCTCATGTTCTGTCTGTAGAGCCCTCCCTGGAGGAGGGAAGGAGAGGCCAACTGTTTCTCTCCTCTCCAAATCCATGTGGGTGGGTGTGTATTTATGGTGTCTGTGGGGTATTTCATAGAAGCAAGTGAATGATCTCCAGTGTGTTTTTACATTACAACACACTTTAGCTGTGTAGGCAAGAAGTAGGTGACATCAATGTCCTTTTCTGTGCTATGCTGTGTAGAGTCAAGAGCACTGGTATACTCTTAATAGATTCCCTATTCAGAACTTCATGAGCTTTCAGGGAACAGAGTGGTTCTGGATCTAACAGCGCTATACTTCCCCATCTTGCCAAAAACGTTTTCCTTGATGCTGTTGTAGCTGATACCTGATATTATTACAACTTGGGGAACGCATTGTTGTATAAATGACATTAATAAAACATGTAATACTGAGAAAATCCAATGTTGGCAATTTTTAAATTGGTCTTGCTCATTATAAAGAAAAGTTTAAGCTCCCTAATAGAAAGCATTGGACAGTTTTCTCCAAAATGTCCAGTGATATATTCTGCTTGATTTAATGTAGATAATCAAGACAGACAAACATAAAACAAAATACTCAACATCTGTCATTATTCTTTTGAAAAAGTGACTTTTAATTTTTTTCAAAGCCTTCCACTGTTCCTATCAAATAATTCAAGTATTTTGAGGACTTATTCTTATTAAACCTTTCAAATTTCTGGTTTGAGTTAAGTCCTGATATCATCAGTTTGACTTACCATTGGTTCAGAACATCTTCAGAGTATTTCTTAACGTCTTGCATGTTTGAAAAACTGTCTGATAACTTTCGTAAGTGCTGTGATCCTCTCAGTTTTGCTAGTGATGAAGAAGGGAAAAATCCTTCAGCTAAGGAAGAACAGAACCTGGGTGGGCTCCAGCAGGAAACTTTGTATCAGTCAGTTCATAAACTTCTACCCAGAAGCCAGTCCTTGAAAAGAGACAGCCAGTGCATATGATGTGTTTTGTGCTGCTTGCAGTTAACAACAGGATGACTCTGAATGTCATTGTGAACCCTAGTTACTGGATGCTTAATCACTAAAATTTTCTGTGTATATTGCCATGGAGTGGTTGCACTGAAAGAAAAAATCTGGGGGACGCAGTGCCTGTAGAGATGCTTATGGGAACTACAGAGACCAAAAAGGGAATAAGTTCAGGAAAATTGATTTTGGGGGAGCTTGAGAGATTAGTGATGAACAGCTGAAGTAGAGGGTAGGCCACTTGGTTTGTAAGTAAGGTATAAGAGGCAAGCCAGGAAGGATATTGAAAATGAAATGAGACTTAGTTGAGATCAGAGTTTGATCATGAGTACTCATCTCCTACAAGCAGCATTTTATATTGCTGTGTTGGAAGGCGGGGTTTGTAGAAGTAAAAAGGATTGCAGTAGCTGATGGAAGATGAGGATTGGAGCAGGGATTCCTATTTTGTTTTCAGACCTGCAGGTATTTGGTATGGCTCCTACTTGAGAATCCAGAGTAGATTTGAACTGAATAATCCTGTGCTACTGCGTAGTTTGTCAGACAAACACACACTTGCTCAGTAAGCTTCCACGGTTCTGTATGTAGCTTGTACACTCTTGCAGTGGGCAGGGGTTTAAAAAAAAAAAGATTGGAAGAATCTCATACAGTGGTGTGGAGTATTTCTGGTGCCTGGAATCTATAGGGGAGGTCAGTTTTCTACAATCTGGGGCCTGTCATAGGTGTACTTGGCCATCAGTTACAGGAAGCAATGGGAGTACATGAAGTGTGAGTTGTATAGCAGACATAGCTTTTCTCTGACAAAGACATATGTAGAACAGACAACACCATTTTCTTGACTCTTAGAATGAGATTTTTGGCCCAATAAAAATGTTCCTATTAAGTTGAAAGGACAAAAAACCTTGAGGTTTAAACCATGGATTTATTGTCAAAATATTGTCCATTCTGTCCATGCAACAACATCAGGTGATGAGTAATTACTGAATCAGGTAACTGAGTTGGAAAGCCTGTTGGAGAAAACTTAGTTTGAAATAGTGGATCTGCCACAACCTGAAACAAGTCTTTCTAGTGGCTTCTAACTGTTCCTAGAAAGAAGAAATCTTATCCAAATTCACCAACCAGACGGTGACTCTCTTGTGACCTTTGCCTGCCGAGATGAAAAGAAATGGTTACAATAGTAAAGAAAATTTGTCTCATTGTGTAAGGACTGTAGCTGGATGAACCTTGATACATTAAAATCACGAGTTCCTCAAGTATCTCCCTGTAAGGAAAGTTCTCCACAGACTCGTCACCTCTGCTGTGACTTTTGCTTTTTCTCCTGTATTGTTAACTACTTTTAGCTCAGCAATAGATACCTTTGGAGGGTTTGAAGAGTAAATACTTTGCCTGCAGTAAATGGGTTATTGGTTTTGTGATTACATTCAGATCTGTTTGGCTGGGTTTTGCTGGCTAGTAAATCACAAGTTGTAAATTGGGGTCTTTGTGTGTTTTGGTGATGGTTGGGGTTTTGGTGTGTCAGTAGATAATTGTGAGTATCAGCAGCTTCAGAACTTACCATGGGAGATGGTCGGGAAGCCCACTAATTTTTAGTAACCTTTCTCTTAGACTTGCAGTCTGAACTAAGTTCCAAATTCATTCAACCCAAGCCTATCTTTCATTAAACTGACTAGCTTTTGATGGGTGCTTGGCAGCAATCCAGTGGTGAAATGTCTTTTTTTTCCTTTAAACTTGATTTCACTAACCGTTTCTCTCTAACAAATGGTATCATTGTCTGAACCAGGAAGTTGAGTACTCCTGAACAGCTAGTCTATTTCTGTGTGTGTGAGCACATGGGTGGTTTTTTTCTTGTAATCAGCTTATTTAATTTTTTTTGCATTCTTTGTGTGTTTTTCCAGGCTACACAAGTAGCATGAAGAAGAGCAACATAACAGAGCTTGTAAATCAAGTTCATGGGGTCCCTGGTTTCCATCTCCTCCACCAAACCCAACAATAATTAAAGTGGAGAGGCTGTCGCTGTCTGCTGAAATAGAAAAAAAAAATAATATAAAAGTTCATTAAAAAAACCCAAAACCACTAAAGAATCTTTAGGACACAGGATATACTAGATGTGGAGTAGTCAACTTAGAAAAGAAACTAATGGCTTATGTACAAGACAGTAAATGTAGGAGCTGGGTGTTGTGGTTGGAAATACTTGACATGGTTATGACTTAGCAGCAATTCAAAATTTATTAATGATTTAAGGTAGATCAAGAGCTTGAATTTCAGCAGCACTTAATCATTAACTGGTTTAGAGGTTTACAAAGTGAGTGAACAAAATAATTGAGCAGCGACTTAATTACAGATTCAAAGATGGCAAGATTCACATGAACTTACTAAAGGTATTCCAAATAAATACATATGGACAAAAGCACAGATCTCAAATTAATACATATACACATAAGCAAAGCATGTAAGTGTGCATGCACACACACACAGAGGTGTCCAATTGCTAGAATTGGGAACTTCTTAACAGTGTATGACTTTAAAGAGCTGACAAGTACCGCTTTAAAGTCCTACACATGGACAAACAGAAGAACATCCACATCCATAAAGCTGATGTGTCTATCAGAAACATATGGATGGAGAGGTGGATGGAAGAGAGGCTAGCCTATAGTCAGAATTTCCCTTTCTCAAAATTAAGGTAAATACTCATAAGACCTTCTAGTCCTCGAGGTGTCAGCCTGACTGGTGTCCCAACTCAGGGGAGGTACTGGCCACAGCCTGCTGTAATTCAGAAGAGCTCAAAGGGTCTTTACTAGAATTGTTACTTACAGGATCCAAGATAATTTATTTTCGTCAGGTACTTTTCCACTGCAGCCCAGCTAGGACAATGGAATATTCCGGTACTTTTCATTGGTTACGCAAGCCCAGAACTTGCTAGATCTTGGGGTCTTGGCGTTCCCCCCACTGTGGTCACAATCTATATGTTGTCAGGAGTGATCGGTTATAGTTATTATCTTCAAACAGTAGGAGCCATGGGGACCAGGCATACTATTGTGTTCTGGTCTGTTGCTCTCCACCTTTTCTTTCTTTCATGTTAGACCATTATGTTACGTTCTGATCCACTGTATTATTATGTGGCCCAGGCTGGGAGGAAATCATGCCAAGTACTGAGTGACCTGAGGGGATGGGGAGTGTTGCACCACCACACTGGGCATGAGATTGTCTGCTCCTAGAAGATTAGAAAGAAGTGATGTTCACACCTGGCACCACAGTGCCTTTGGGGAAAGGGGCTCTATTGTGCAATAAGCTGGATGAATGGTTGAAAGTCAAGAGAAGACGGGTGGTTCTTCCCAGAAGGCTGATCCCAAATCATGATAAGGTATCGAAAAAGGTTAGAACAGTCTTATTTCTTGTGTCCTGTCTCCCGACTTGTATGTAACATTTAAACCCTGATATGATAAAATTGTGCTCGTACTACTTGTAGCAGTTGAAGAAGAAATAATTAAGTGTACCTTTAAAAGTTAAGAAGCTTCTATTTCTTCCTCTTAATTTTCCTGCTAGTTGAGTTGTGTGCACAGTTGTCAGACATGTTAAAGAAACCTTTTGTTCTGATACGTACTGGAGGACTTTCTGTACAGTACTATGACTAGAAGTCTTGAATGACCCTGCAGTCTAGTTTTAGTCTAACATTTAAAATTACTATGATTAAGGAAGATAACATTGAAGACAAAGCATCCCAATATTTGGCTTTTTAGCCAATCCTTAAGGAAATGATTTACCTGAGTTATTCTGTGGGGGTCCAGGTATAAATCTCTGGAAGTCAGCTGCAATAGCTTCCCAGTCCCCTGAGGATGGCAGCCTCGTCATGTAAACTGCATTGCCAGACGTAGCTAAACCCATCAGTTTTTCCCAAGTACTATGTCAGAATGTTTCAGAATATTTATGTACTAAATATCTTTTTTTGTAGAAGAAATAAATGCAAACCTATCTTGAAATCAACCCTGATGAATAATCACTTAAAACTTCAAATTGCTTATCTGTATTCTTGTTTAACCCTAAAAATCTAGCTGTATTTTTCTAAACATATTTCAACAAGAGCAACTACTCAATTTTGGAAGTTTCACAAAGCTATTTCCCAAGAGGTTTGATACCAAAAGACTGTGATTTGCCGAAGTGATTTGAAAGGCTGTAAAGTAGTTGTTGCTTTATTAAGGTTCGTCTTTGCCATGTGTAGCTTTAAGATACTGTAGAGATGGGGCAGGTTTTCATAAATTCACAAGAACTTGCTTACACCCTAGTATGATTGCAGCCACTGATACGTACTCTGAGACAGGGATTTGCAGAAACTACCTACAGCTGCCAGGGTCTAGAAGACACTGATCAAGGTGATTCCCTAAAGGTAAAACAGACACACAGGCACATGTGTGTGCAATGAGCATCTCTTTTTTTTTTTCTGCTCCTGTGATGCAAAGCAGGGGGTGAAACATGTGCACAGGGAAAGGCAGTTGTGTCCTCCCTGGGAATGTTTCAAATATCCTCGATATTTGGAATAATAAAGCTGTTAGAAACATCTGAGGCTCTGCCCCTCACTTGCTTCTACTGGATGATATAGCGGTAGTAGTGTTCTGGGTGGTATTATGTTGGGGAAAAAGTTACATGAATGGTGGTCTAGCAAGGGACCTGGGCTGTTATAGAGCAGTAAAACACCTTCCTGTTTTAAACCAAGTCAACAGAAGAAGGAAGGGAAAAAGCAGAAAAATTGCCTAGTGGGCATGTATGGTGCCTTTGCCCTTCCTTGTTATCCTCAGTAATTTTCAGTATTTTCCACTTCATTCTCCTTTTTCTACCAGGTGCCAAATTGTGTCTTCTGGGGGTATAAATTTGGCTGTAGATGTGGTTTAAAGACTGTAATAAAATTTTCTTTACAGCTTGTTTCTGTGAGGTGCGAAATGGCTCCTATTAGATGCTAAGTGTTTGACACAATGTGGTATTAGGATTTTAAATCAGCCTTGTGCAGTGATGGTCCTGTGATACTTTCACTAATAACAAATCAGAGTGGTTTAGGTTGGAAGGGACCTTAAAGATCATCTAGTTCCAACCCCCCTGCCCATGGGCAAGGACACCTTCCACTAGACCAGATTGCTCAGAGCCTCAAATAATGGTAAAAGGCTCTGTAGAATGTTTGAAGTGGCAAAAAAGATGGTATTTAAGGGGCAGGCTACTGAAATTTAGGTGTTTGTTTCAAAGGCATTTACAATGGTGAAAATGAGATTTGACTCTGATTTCATGTCTGTGAAGGTATTGTAAAAGGTTATTCACCATCTAAAGTGTTACTTGATTTAAAAAAAAAAAAGTCAGAATGAGGGTAAGTATTAAACTGGCTGAGAGATTTGTTTAGTATCTCATATTGTGTGGGGTTTTTTGCACAATGTATCAAGCACTATGACCAGCATGTTTGGTTTTGCCTTTCTCTCTAAAAGCGGACGCATGTGTAGTGATGGAAGGTTTGGTTCTGATTTTTGGGGTGGTTTGCAAACATATTGTGCACTAAAGTTTGAGATAATGAAGCACACTGAACTGAAGTGCCAAAGCAATGAAATAATAGATCTCTGGATAAATGTTTAAGAGCAGCCAAAATACGTTTTACTGAAGAAAATTTAAGGCACCAGTTTAAATATAAGGATACAAAGCAGGAATACCTTCAGATAGTGATAAAATTTTACCTTTGAGGTCAGATTCAGCATGGTACTTAATGCCTTTGAATAAAACTGAATACTCCACTAAAAGCGAGGGATCTTGGTTTTGGGATGCTTGTTATTTGCAGCCTTGAACCTGTTTATCTGTTAGATTGCGCATAACTGCAGTCTTTAATTGGCAACTGGCTACTTTAACCTTCTTGAATAGTCTTAGACTTTAGTGCTCATCCATGTGAAAGCTGATAGTTCATGTAATAGCTTTTAATATAACTATTTGATACTGCTTTCTTGATAGTAGTAGCATGGGCCTTATAATGTACATGACCAGGCTAATGCAGAGATGCTAGCCACTCAATAGCTGCCTTTAGGTACTGCTTAACGTTTTTTCCTTGTGCTTAAGTCATTTTGACATAGCTCCTTTATTTTGTGTGTCAGTATTTTGTACTTCAGATTAGGATATAACTTGAATAAAAAAAACCCCAAACTTCTATTCTCTTAATGAAAAAATTATCAGGAAATTCTGATAGGCAGTTTCTTATTGTAAATTCCTTCTATATATCTTGTTGTCAGATTTTTTTATGATATGGAAAACTTCAGTAAAACATTTCATTACCGAAGTGTAACATAAAGATGGGGTTTAGTAGTATCTTGTATCTGTTTTCCAAAGTAAAAACTTTACTGTTACACAAGTATCAAGTATTTGTGTTGCTTTTATGGTGAGGCCTCTTCAGCATCAGGTTGTAGGCAGTATTGTATAAACTCCAAGAAATTGTCTTGAGAGTACTTACTGTTTAGATTATATTTATTTGCAAAATTACTTGCACTGTATGTTTTCTGGATTTAACTATGTTACTCTATTCCATTATGTCTGGGAGTGAAAATAAATGGATCTAGTTATTTTTTTCAGTGTAAATGGACCTTCAGGACTTCATATTTTTCTCTTCCAATGAATGATGATGAATTAAGGATGTTCTGTTGTAGGATTGGATGAGTTCCTGAAATCATTTGTGTAAAAGTACTTTGAAAGCCATTAAAGATTATGTTGCTTTGTGGGTTCCAGTAATAGAATAATTTTGTTGCTGCACCTTTATAGCAAATCAATAATATTGTTATGAAAACAAGTGTAAACTAATAAGGCTGAATGTGACGTGAAATTCTTGCCTCCTCATTATTCGTTACTTGTTATTGAAATTACCTGCTATATTGTATTTGAGTTACAGGAGCATAATAGAAAATTTTGCTAGAAGTTATTCATAGATCAGTGTAAGCCATGCTTTTGCCTGTTCCTTTAGGATGGTGAAGATATCTTTGCTTATAGCATAATGGAAAACCCTATGGCTCTTCTTGTACCCATGAGGAGAAAGACTGTCATAAAACCTGCTGGGATTTTTTGGGAAGAAAGACACTGAGTCCCATTTATATGCAGTAGCAGCAGCTGTATACTACAGAATGAAATGAAGAGCACTTGTTTGAATTTTATTGCAGCAGTGAGAAGGAATAGTGGGAAGTTTTGTTTTATTTCACCTGGAAGTTGCAGTTAATTCACAGTATAAAGCAGTGAATTTGAAGCACAAGCTATAACGCCTGTGTCTCCCTTCCTTTCTTCCACTGCCTTCAGCCCCCAAAAATCCAAACCCAAATAAAACCCAAAAGAAACCCCCCCAAACATTGCAGTCTGAGTTAGATAGTAAAAACAAAACAGCATCTGTGCTTGAGAGGTGGCCAAGATGGAATTAAATTATTACTAGAGAGTTAACATTGTTCTCTTACCTTGAGGGAAATAACCCTCAGCAGAAATGTTTTGCTTCCTAATTGGACCAATTTACACAAAGCAATTTAATGCGTATTTTGCCCTTGCAGTGACACTTGCATTCTCAGACACAGAAGGTCCCCACCAGTGAGGGGAGAGAAGGCAGCCAGGCAAGGGGAGGGATGCTCAGTGCCAGCTTCAGATATTGAGAAATGTGAGAACTGACATCTGTCTGAGACAATTCTTCTCAAACACTGTGACACACAGAGCAGTGCGTTGTGGGATTTAGCAGGGGGAATGTGTTATGGTATAGTAACAGCTGGCTAGAAAAATGGATAGCAGGCCTGAAAACACAAACAAAAGAAAGCCTGTGCCTAGGTCAAAACAGGGAGGGGAAAGACTATATTCAATATATGTTTGCCAAGATAGCTATTGTTATCCTCCTAATACTTTTCTAGTAAACTGTGTGAGTAAAAGTAAGTTCTTTGGTTACTCCATTGATTCTTCCGGTATTTACACAATCAAACTGGTTTACTTCTGCTTGTATTTTTGCTCTTGGTTTATTACAAGTATCTGTCCCACCCCTCGCTATTTCTTCCCCTTCCAGCCCAAATGTTCACCAGCTTTCGGAATAACTTTACATATTTTTTTTCTCTAGGTTTTTTAAAAAAAAAAGTTCCTATTTTGCTTTATGCTGTGATTAACTCAGTCTAATTATAAAGATCAAGACAGGGATGTAACCAGTCAAAAGATAAAATGCTTCTGAGCTGGGAAGGCATTAGTTTAAATATCTTGTTGTCATGTAACGTTTTAGCTTATTCTTGCTTTATGTTGAAACATTCTACCAATTCTCTACCTGTTATGTTGAAAAAAAATTATTGCAAACATATTGTGTGCCATATTCTAACCAGTTGTCTTCCTTGAGCATGAGTAACAGCTTTGAATAGTGTGGAATATTAATGACACTTAATACTTCTCTATTTTAAAAAAGTAATACATTTTGCATGATAACAACAGCCACTGGTTCTGCTTTTGCAGGATATTCTCAAGAAATTAATGCATGCAGATGGTATGGACAGGTAGAAAAAAGGACAACTTTCTATTCTAGAAACATGAATGAAGAACAACTTGTGAGACTGTTCAGTCTAGAAAAGAGTTCAGGGATGCAAAAGGTGTTGCAAAGAAGAATGGAATTACTTTGTTCTTCTTGTCAAAAGTGAATATTTAAATTGTATTGATTTGATTACATAAAACGCTGGAGGGAAATGTTAAACCAGGAGGCCGTGTGGAGGAGAAATCCGGTGCATCTCTTAGTGCACTGAGCAGCATTGATCCTGTGAAGTTGAGTCACGTTCTTTATGGTCAAAGATCCAAGCCTGGTCTACCATCCAGGAGTGACTGTGTGAGGAAGCATAGCAGGGAGCCCATGAACCTAGCCTTGGTTCAAAGTTTTACAGCATGGAACCTGAAACTGCCCTCTTAGAATACATTTACCACTAGTTTCTAGCTTCTGAGTTTCTTCATATCACATATAAGAGGTCGGGTTTGAGGGGAGGGTGTGTATGCAGGCAAGGAAGTGGGCCGCTACCGAATCTTCACTGTTTCTTGCTCCTTTCCAACTTGGCTAAGTCTTAGGATAGATGTAGCTTCACCAGATGTGATTGTTGTGCACATCGGTGTTTTGGGATAATGTAAGGGTTGACTGGGTAGCCATGCACCATGTTTGTGGAGGGACTGTTTCATGAAAGGCCCTGGAGCTGCAGGTAGATGCAATGAGATAGCTTCTTTGAGCTGAACTGAAGGGTTAAATGCTGCTGGTAGGAATTCATGCAATGGTGTAGAAATACTGTAGATGAGGAGATAAATTTCAGACCACTGGGTGTAGCGTCCCTTGTAACTGACAAAGATGGAGACAAAAAGTTGTGAGGCAGCCTAGTCAGTAAAAAGAAATAAATTCAAACAGAAGAATCTTAGTGAGGCAGGGAAAAAAATGTATTTGATATGCCACAGTCTAAGGATATCGAGCCTTGTATGATGGGCTGGGTGAAACATCAGGCTCTGAACTGGGCAGTGTTTCAGTGGAGCAGTTGCTTTGGATCTTCTATTGTATTTGTGTAAAAGTGAAAGTTGGACGTCAAGCTGGAAGATGACTTTCTTCAGGACGTTTCCATGACCTTGAAATCTGTGTGTAACTCCAAAGATCTCTAACAGAGGTTTCAAGCTTTTTGCAAACAGAACTCCTTTAGTCAAGAGAACAGAAAGCCTGGTTGAAACATTAAGAGATCTGAATACATTCAAATGAGTGTGAAAAATATCTGCCTGAAAATTGAAGAACAAAGAGCATGTGTGTTAAGGTTTGTAATTTTTATAAAAATGTAGGAAGAATATTTCAGTGGGGGGAATAGGAATCATAAATGCTTGTGGGGCTTTTGTTTCCTTTTTTTTTTTTAAGGAGCAGATATTTAATCTTGCAAGGAACAATCATTGCTTTACCAGAACTTGTTGCTTTCTGCGATGGAAAGTGAAGGTGTGAAGGCTCTGAAACCGAAGTATTTAAAGAGTTGGAAACTTGCCCTTTTTATTTGTAATGTTTCTGTTATAAGAGAACTTAGATTAGCCAAGAGAGATACAAGTTGGACAGAATTCGTGCTTTTCCCCCGGCTCCCCCATATCTGCAAATCAATGAAGAACAGATTTCACTCCACGTAATTTTAAGATGTGTGGATCCATGGTGTCCCTAAGTAACAAGTGTTTGCCTGTGGCTTGATTTGGGTCTGACCGACTTCCTGAGCTCAAGCTTTTGTGCCCAGTAGTCTTAGGGGCAAATGAGAGGGAAAGCAGACCACAGGACTGAAGAGGTGATGTGCAGGTCAGGCATCCACATTTCTGAGGTCAAGGGTTTACAGTGTAGAGGTAAGTGTGCAGCGCAACACAGGAATGTGCTTCTACAACTAGATCTCCCCAATACACCTCACATCGGCTGTGAAGCGAAGGCAAAATGTGTTTAAGGGTGAAGTAGATCAGAAGGCAATGTGAGTGGGTTGGATGCTTGGCAGGGATTAAGAGCCCATGGAACTGTGTGTATGTGAGAGGAGGGTTTTTGTCAAGTATGTTCATAAAAGTCACTTTAATTATCAAAATGAGGTAGCGTCAAAGGAAAGCAGAACTCCTTTAAGAAGTTGCCTCCATTTGTGAGACTCGGACTTCATACAGGCTGAGTTGAAGCCCCATTAGCCAGAGTACAGTCTGATAGTCTGTGTTCGCCAGTAGCAGATAACAGCTTAATACAGCATGTGATGTTAAAGCAGTGAAAGATAAAAAGACTGAGACAGTCACAAATGCGTTGATGAAAGTGCTGTGTGTCAGGCCATGAGCTGCAGTGAACAGGAGAAGACACTTTAGTCAGCTGCAAGGAGGCCTGTGAACACACAGGTAACTTTCCCCAAGGCCAGTGTTTTACGCTGTGCAAGTAACAAAGGACTTGTCTGAGGAGACTTAACTGCTGTTGTGTATCAGACTGGAGACCAAGCTAGAATATGAAAGCGTAGTTTTGTGTTATTCTCTTGCAGCACTAGCTGTTGCTCAAACCTGAGATTACTTTGGGACTTTTTTGATTGTATGTTTCTTTAATGTTATATTAGCAGGTCATGTAGCAAGACTCTGAACTCCTTTTGGAGTTATGAGATATGAAAATTTGAGACTTAATGCGATCATGTTCTTAAACTGAAGAGGAGTAGTCATAGTCAGTAGGCAAAACCCAGTTCTTCCAATGTGTGTGAAGGGGGTGTTGTGGCAAATGCATGCAGCTAAAAGGATGCTGTTGTAGAACGCGTGGTGGTGACTTGTAGTGATTGAAGAAATCCTTTGTACTACAGTGCACTTAACTCAGAGTAAATCAGTTAATGCTGGAATAAATGGGCGCTGGCATTGTTTTATGGAGAAGACTGGCATGAGATGAAAGGTAGACAATAGCACATTATTTCAAAAACTCTTAGGGGATGGGGTACAAAGCGAACAACCATGTGAATTCAGTGTTGAAAATAAGTGTTCAAAAAACTTGCAGTGCAAAGCTATTTCTTTGTGTTTAATTTTTTTTTATATACAAAGGGACCTAAATTAAAGAAAAAGATGAAACAAGACCCATTGAAAAAAAAAAAAAAATAGAGCACTGCTTGCCTGGAAAAGGTGTATGTTTTGGGGTTTTTTTATTTCAGTGGAAACTGTCTTTGGGCTTACTGTGATCCAAAAGTCTCTCTGAATTTTGTCTTTGCCACCAAGTTCCTTTCTTTTTCCTAAGGGGAAAAAACTCACACTGTTTTCCACTTCTGTATTAGGCTAAATGTGTTTATACCAAGCTATTATGAGGGGAGAGGGGGAGACACCAACCGAAAAACCAAAACCCCCACCCTTTTCTAAAAGCTAGAACATACTTGGCATTTCAGCTCTTGAAAAGTTTGATTTACATTATCCTAAATCAGTCTCCTTGATATTAATCAATACTTTTTCTTAGTTTTAAAACAGGAAATAGCTTCAATCTGTGTTTAAACCCTGCAATGTCTCATGTCATGACCTTTTAGTAGTTTGTTCCTTTTCTCCCCCCCTTCCCCTGTTTTTCCTTCTTTTCCTTTTCACAAAGGCCCCTCAGCCTGTCTTTGGGTTTCTCCTGAGCAGTTGGAGGTGTAGATATTTCAGTTCCTACTTTGGATACATGTGTCTTACAGGCTTCCAGTGCTGACTTTCTCACCTTCTTTGGCCTTTCTCTTTACTTTCCTTTCCCTTTCATATCATGCTGTATTTTTCCCAACTCTTCAGCTTCTTGCACCCACTTCAGCCCTGGGGTGTAGGCTGCTAGTAGTCTGAAAACCCTCTGCTCCATCTACAGAGATAACAAACTTCTTGACACCAGCTGTATAAATCACGGTTGTAGATGGTAGTGTCAAGTAGGTAGGAGCATATGGGAGGCTAATCCTGCTGTCCAAACAGGCAGTATAGGCATCCATACTGTGCATTAGGAAATGGAAAGCTTATATTTCTTTGTGGCATTCTGGTAGGTAATTGAATAGCGCTAAATCCGTTCCTGAAGGGGTATGGGGACACTTAGTATCTCTCCATTGGCTTTCATTTGTTTCATTTGGAGACCTGACAAACCAAAAGTATTGGAGGGCTATTAGTCTTAGCTGAGTAGACACATATTGAAAGAACCCTGTACATAATATTAACAGACCTTGGCATAATTAACAGGATCTTCTAGGAGGGGCCCCAGGACTAAACTGGCCAGGATATTATGCTTAGCTTTTGCAGACATTGAGAGTGAAGGCTCCTGGCAGGGCAGCTGTCTGACAGGACGCCGGTGCAGTGAGGAATGCTGGTGTTAACTTATCCAATCATGTCCCAGAATAAACAGACGACACCATTAGACTTCTACATACTTTCTTTCCTTTTAGTGCCGATATCTAGTGTCTTTATGAATATAAGATTTTTTTTTTTAAAGTGCAGAAGAAATGTATGCCAGCTTACTGACTGCTTTATTCCTTTTTCCTTGCCTTCAATATTTCTTTTTTTTTTTTAAAGAGCCAAGTCTCACGAGTGCTGTCCTCAAGTTCAGTTTCCTGGTTGAAAATCTGCATACGGTAATGCAATATGCTTCTCCAGGAAAGATTTTTATGACATATGTAAATGAAATAAGACCAGCCCCTGGTGGTATTGACAGGATGCTGAGAAGGAAGCTGACTTTGTATTAACGTGCCTGCAGCTTAGGTCATTCTCACCGAACCCTGCAGCTCTGTGAGGTTCAGCTGCTTGGTGGAGATGACTTTGCATGCTTTCAGTGACCCTTTGTAAAATACTGTTTCATTAATGAGAATTCTTTTTTCCAGACATCTATCCCTAACTGAAGAAGATATTGAATCGGATATGTCATAGTTCTGTTTATACAGGCATAATTAAAGAAATATGAGCAGGAATCTGGCCAAAATCTGGTGTAAACATATTGCAATGGGAATAATCATTTTCTTTTGTGATCATTCAATTCACTGGATCAAGCTGGTCTCTCCAAATGTTAATCCCTTTGAGACTGGTGTGGTTTCCTTTACTTAAGCTGTTCAGAGAAACTTTGATTTCTATCAATTTCTTTGTTTCAAAAGCAAAGGCTTTTAATGGGAATGGAATGAGATTTCAGCAGGCACAGCAAACATGACTTGGTACATGGGTGTGCCAGAGCAGTTCCCAGGCTCCCTGTGGCATTAAATATATTGCCCTTTTAAAAAGTCTTCATTTGTGTCAACAAGTTGGATTGAGGAAACTTCACAGTTCTCTTTCAGGAACAAGAGAAAATTATTTGAACAAAACTGATCCTCAGCATCTTACTGTGTACTTCCTAAAATATGGTGTTAGTCCATGAATTTGTTGCAGAATTCATCAATTTGCCTTATTTCACAGCTGGAAGCTTCCATGGGATTCTGGAGCACTGAGAGGAATACTTATTTCCTATGTTCAGGAAGCAGTAAGCTTTTTGTCTGCTTTCTGTAGTGCTGTGTTGAAAGCAAAGCTTCACGCAGGTTCTTTTCCCTTTTAGCAAATCCGTACAGCAGAAGGAAAAATATCCTTTAGTGAATGAATTGGTTGTTTCCACCAAGTATTCTCTGTTTAGAAGGTATGTTGGTAGTAAAGCTGAGGAGCTTCTGTTAAGCTAAACACTAGCAAAGGAGACCAATAGCAGGAAATTTTCCATAGCAGGAAAATACTCTGCCTGATGCAAACTTTGTTGTACCATGCGTGGATTGAAGAGCCCTTTGATGTTTATTCAAATGGAGTATTGAGTGAATGTGATTATACAAATGAAGGTAACTAGATTGACTCCAGAAGTCTTTCAGTTACATAGTGGTGCCCAACATTTTGTCACAGAACAGGTAATACAGTTTTATATTGAGACACTTGCAGGCCATGTGTTCTGAGTATCCTCTGCCCTGTGACAAAACTGCTGCCCTCCTGTTCTCCTGTCCTGTCCCCCTGATCCCCCATCTGATCAGGTGAGCACCTGTGTTCAGGTTAGTGTGTTTGCTTTTCACATTTATGTGAAATAAGAATAAAGGCATTACCTGAGGTAAATGTATTTTAGCAAAATACTGCTTTAATGTTTTAGCTGATTTTGAGATTGCTTTCTATGTTAACAGATGATTTGAGAACAGTTAAAGGGAAGTATTTGTTGTGTTCTTGCATGTATGCTATAGCTGACTGAGTCCTTGGGGAGGGGAAATCTTGGTGCAATAAAATTTTCTACTTTGTTATCTTCTACTGGTGAGAGCTGCTTGGGATTTTTTCCCCATCACTTTGTCTTTCCTGTTTGCTTTGTCTTCTGGAAGGGTGTTAGCATAATTAGACATGTAAGAAAACTGCCACCAAAGAAAATAAGGAACAAAATATTAGTAAATGCCAAATTATGTGAATGGCAAATTTAATTCTCCTTGTTAGCTGTCTGACTTATTTTAGGAATAGCGGTAGCTGTGCTTTTTTCTTTCCTGTGCTTCTCATTCTTGATAAGATTTCCTTAGTGTAATGGTTAAAGTCTTGTCAAAGCCTGAATATTCTCCTTAAAACTTCCCATGACTGTATGTACTCTTTATTTTTGTCTGTTCATGCTGAAGCAAAGGAGAAGCTGGTACATGTGCCATGAAATGAAGTTGGATCCTTTAATTTCCCTTCTTTGCAGTTAATTTTCTGTTAGAAGTCATTAGCTTGGAATATTTTTGTGAAGGTCTAGATTATCCTGTCATAAGATTTGATTCTTAAAGGTTACTGCGACCTTCAGATACGTGATTTTACAAAAAATGAAGAGTTACTTAAGCCTAGAACAGAACAAGGGTGAAAGGGATCCTGCAATACAGGAGTGTAAGAACTGACCTACACTCTACCAGATCTGGAAAAGGCCAAATCTGAGGCAAGGAGATGATAGCAGACCAAGCAGGTTAATCCATGACGCTTATGAAAAGGTTCACTTCTTATCTGTTAAACCTCCCTTTTCCCAGAAAAAAATAGGCAGTGTAAGTAGAAAAAGAAACTTGCATTCTCAATGTTCATAAATATTTTAATTTTTCAAAATCTCTTGTATGTTCTTCAAGCTGTTATCGTACACTGTTAACCAGTGGTGTAACTGATTTCTTTTTGCCTAGAAGAAAAACTTGTAGAAAAGCACGTGTACCACTGTCAGGATTTCAGTTCAAAACAATAAGAGATCAATTAACTGGCATGACAGTGCATCCTGTTTTCCTGCACAAATTGCTATCCAGTTCATTGCAGTTCTAGAATGAGAATGTAAGCTGGATTCTGGCTTTTCTCTTCCAAGAGTTTTTAAGTAGGGTATGTACAAATTTAGTGGATAATACCTCAGTATAGCTGTTCTTCGACTAATGCTAAATCTGTATAGAAACTGGTGTTTGCTGTAGTTGTCTGCTAATGATCTTAAGCCTGGTTTCATATATGAATGTCTGTGTTGGACCGGACCAAATCTAGCCCAGTTTTCTGTTTCAAACAGTGAACGGTAGTAGCTGGCTTGGGAATGTGTATATAATTAGTGAATGTGAGACCTCTTTTGACAGCAGCTGTATCTGCATCTTGTTTTCATAATCGTTGATTATTTTTTTCTTTCATAAATTTAAAATCTTTTTTCCTGAATGTGTTTAATCTCAGTTAGAGATTAGTCTATAATCTCACCTTGGACAGAGGATGTTATGTACTGTGCAGAGAAAGTATTTCCTTATGCTTTTAGATCTGCCTGGTAACTTCATTGTATGCTATCGAGTTCTTGCACTTTAGAAATGATGAATAATTATTCCCTGGCTGTATTCTTCCCCCCCACATCATCAAATGAACCTCTAATATATTGACTTTTGCCTTTTTCAGATAGAGTCCTTGTTTGAAAGCACTTCCACGTATTTGATCTTCCCTGCCTCCCTTTTTTTAGATCTCTTTTCTCTTAAACTGATAAAAAGAACTAGAAGATCTGCCTAATACGAGTGTGGATACACAATGGATTTATGCAGTGGTACAGTAAGGGGTTTTGTCATTTATACTTTGCAGATTTAGAAAATTGTTTCCTTTTTGGACATAGCTGAGCAATTTCCTTACAAGGAGCTGAGATTCCTAGGGCCAGAAATACAATTTACTCCAAAACTTTGCCTAACAACTGACGTGCTGATGGTTTGTAAACATTTGGCTTCTAGCTAGTCATGTCCCAGACAAGGCCAGAAGGACTGAGGCAAAGGGCTGTTGGTAGAGCTGACAAATAGCTATCACTCTGGAATTTGTCTGAGATGATTGACATAGGCCTCCATATCATAGAATCATGTGTAAATGCTTCTAAGGGCTAGCTTGGTGTGTGTATGTACTGAAGGTACCCCATGAAACAGGCTTAAGCTAAGTGTCCTCTTTACACTGTGGGAGTTTAAAACCGCAGCTACATTTTTGGTGGTGTTTTTTATTTTTTTTTGGAGATCAGGTTTAGGTAAAGTGTGCTACCCATCTCCTGCTGGGCTACTTGAAGACAGGACAGTGGATCCCAATTTCTAAATCGTATTCCTGTTGTTGCTTCTACCATTTATCCAGAGGGCAAAATGCATCTGTCTCCTCTAGCTTTATCCCTGTCCTCTGAAGTGAACTTAGTCATCTGTCTGCACCAAAAGGAACAATTCAGTTATCCTTATGCGTTTTGTACATCTGGGACATGGTCAGTTAAATCTAACCAGAAATTTGTTTTTCTAGCAGTTAAATAACTTCCAATTATAGATTGCATATCAGAAAAAAAAAAGTGATTGTGCTGAACCCTGGGAGGGTAGAACATAACACACTGCAGCCAGAGTTTGTACTACTTGTGACATGCTTGAAAGAGTCATAGACCATTTGTTCAGATTTATTTTTTTGTGTGCGTCTTAGTGTTCTTCTGTAAACGCTATAGCAGCTTTGTAGAAAAACAGTGTTGGGACTAGTTGAAAGTTGAGAATGTCTTTGCTAAAGTAATGCCAGAGAAGTTTGTCACTGGAAGTTCTCCAGTGAAAGGATGTTGAAAGAAAGGTGAGTCAGTGAAATGGAAGACAGAAGAAGGAATTTTAAGCAGCATAAAAAGGAAAGAGGGAGGTCATGTTTGTTTTTCCTAATTATGATTTCAGGAGAGTAACTGGCTGCAAAATTACTTAATTATCTTGTGTTTATTGTAAACTCCTGTGCTTTTTCTGAAGACACCAGAAGTGCTTTTGCTTCATAAATCATGTTAAATCAAAGCACTTTCATTATATTACAGAGCTCCATAAATTGATGTCACAACTTAAGAAAAATACTTTTATCTGCAAGCACTTAAGAATGCTGCCACTTTCAGAACCATGTAAGACGTTAGGAGCTGGCTTGTTCAACTCCTTTCAGCTTTCATGCTGACATGTACCATATTGAAGACATTGGTTGTTTGTGTAATACTTGGTTTGATCTCTTTTCCTGGTACTTTCAGTACTGTTAAACCAATCAAAGGAATTTATTGCACTGTTGGGTATTAGCATACATTTAGATGTTTCTGCATTAAGAACTGTTCACAGAGGAAAAGGCTTTTATGTCAAAAAGGAGAGTAAACAGTATGACCGCGGCTGCTTTGAGCTGTGCTGTTATTTCTGACCCATGTATATTTGAAAATGAGCCTGTTTGTACTAGCAATTATTCCAGTTCGGGTTACATGGTTGTGAAAGGTTCCCTCCTCCCCCTCCTCTGTAATTTTAATTCCTTTAGTCTCTCTAGCAACTGGGCAAATGCTACAGATGGGGAGAGGACCCTCAGTGGCTCTTGTGATGGTTTGCTTCATTCATTGATTAGTATGCACAATTGAGTTGATTTCTCTGTCTACTGCTGCATGATGTACTGAGAATAGTAATGCAACGACGACTGGTAATGCTAAATATTCAGAATTTCTGCATGACACGTGGATGTGTCCTCCCTTGAAAACTCTTTCAGGAGAACTTACTGGGAGAACCCAGGTCAACAGAGGACTGACTGATCATCTGGACCTTATTCAAGCCTCACTAAAATCCATGGAAGGATTTGCTTTAGACTGTGCTCATAGTGATTACTGTCAGCTATTAAACTGAGTAAAGAGCCACTTAATGCATCTGTGGCTTTCCTAATAGTCTTATTTATGCTGTTTTATAGATGTCACAGATACGTAGTCAAACACAGGAAGGGGACAGAGAGGACTAAAAGTGTGGCTCAGACAGGAAATCTTAACGTAGAAGTTAGCATTGACCATGGTAATTATGGCACAATGTAACTGAAAAGGGTTTTGGTTTTGCTAGAACCTCCCCGTCTTTGGTGAAATCTCTTCTTCCTCGCAGTAAAGCACACATGTGTAACATAACATTTAGGAAGATTCTGACTCTAATAAATATGCTAAAGTTTCATAACAACTGTTACACAGAAATGAGGCTAATGGTCAGTTTTCAGTTCTACTACTTAATCCTGACCATTTTTGTTAAATTGGGAGAATTAGATCTAGTTCTTAATTTCCTTTTATCTAGCAAAGGTGACAGAAAGACACTAGAAGTATCTGTTACTACAAGATCCAGCTTTCTCTAAAAACTCATTATGATCAGACATTATGCACTAATGAGATTTAAATGTTAATTTTTGCTAATTTGGAAAGTAATATGGAGAGTCCTTCTAAAAAAATGTAAGTCTTTGAGAGCTGACCCATTTGGAAGGAATCTTTCCCATGTGGAACGTTCTTGCTGGATCAGAGCAGTTTCTGTTGAGTCTACACTGGCTGTCTAGCTTTCTCGAGAGATCTGTTTATTTCTCTTGATGGATTGGCTTTTATGCCAGATGTATTTTTTTTTCTGAAGAGTCTGGCATAAAAATAACCAAGAAATTTTATAGTGTCTACCCAAAGTGTTGTTAACTTAAACTTTCCAAGTCTAATGTATCCACTGTTAAAATACAAAAATCTCAAGTTAAGGAAATGATGCGCAAAGTTGTTTATATAACGTCACCACCAGTGGGTTATTCAGGCAGAGGAAAGGGGATGATGTGATGGTGAGAAGAGTCTGAAGTGCTAATGGATGAGGAAAAGGCAAAGCTGGAAGGAGAAGACTGTTTACCTGGAGAAGGTACTCCAGTAACATGGGATGATGACTACACGCAGGGGAAGGAGATGAGGTCGCTTCTCTACTGCAGTGCCCAGTTATTCTGTGTCTCACTGAAGACCTTTAACACATAAGGTAGTGTGTGTACTGAGCATACTTGTGTGAAATACAGGCCTCACTGTGTGACAGAACCACGTGGAAACCTTCTTCAGGGACTATATCAGTCCTTTATTAGGAAAGTGCCTCCATGGTCACTAAACTGAGATTTCAAGTATAGAACGGTTTAGATGGAAGGGACCTCTGGAGGCCTAGTCCAAGCTCTTGCTCAAGGCAGGGTTGGCATCCACAGTAGATCATGTCAGCCATGACTTTCTTTGGTTGAGCCATGGAAGATGCTTATGGGCAGAGATTCCACAACCTCTCTGGCAAATCTTTTCCATTGCTCACCGCCTTCATGAAAACATCCGTGATAACCAGCCTGAACCTCCCAGTTTGCAATCTGTGACTGTTGGCCCTTGTTACGTTGTTCGACATGACAGGAGAGTTTGAATAACTCCATGGTAAGCAGTGGTACACTGTTGTTGTTGAACTACCTCTTACCTGCACCAGCCCAGGTGACACAACCTCTTCTTAGAGATTATGTATTTTAGGCCCCTGACCATCCCAGTTATTCTCTCGTGGACTCCTTCCAGTTTCTTTCCTTCTTGTTTCAGCTTGGGCTCTAAACCTGGACATACTATAGGTGTTGCCTCACCTATGCTGAGGAGAGGGCTGATAATAACTTCTGTCTTTGTCCTGATCACACTTGTGTACTGGGTTACCCCCCAGTACACAGTGTGCCTTGGTCACACTGCTGCTGCACTTTCGGTTCACATTGAACCTGATGTCCACCGTAATAACCAGGTTCTTCTCAGCCGGGTTGCTAGTCAGTCATTTCGCAGCCTGCACTAGTACATGGGGTTATTCTGTCCCAGGTGTGAAGCTTTGCCTTTCTCCATCTGAACTCCATGAGGTTTGTTGGCTCAGTCCCTGAATTTCTCAAGGTTCCTTTGAATAAAAGCCCTGTGATTCCTTGTAATCTAGTTCCCCCTAGTTCAGTGTCATCTGCAGACTTACTGAGGGTCTTTTTTGTCAGCATCTGGGTTACTGATGATGTAGAGCAGGATGGACCCTCATAGTATTCTGACTATTGCCATTTGGACACTGAATGTTTGACGTTATTCCCAACAACTGTATTTTATGCAAAGAATAATGTATTAGTTATGTCTCAAATACATTCAAACAGTTGGATCCTCACTTGGACTAATCACTCTGCCCTGCCTCCAACATGTTGGCTTGCATTTGGAGTGTTTTTTTGTACTGAATATGAAGAATGTGAATGAGAAAAATCTATATTCCTAAAAACTAAATAGCAGGGCATCTATGGTACTATTATAGCCAAGTGCATTTAGAGAATAAGCAGATTTTCTGTTCAATGTGAATTGTTTGGGTTTTTTTTACCTCCTGAAGATTTGGTAATTTACTTTTTTTGGCATTCAATCTGTTTTTACGGAGCTTTTTTAATCCAAAGTGTTAGCTTTGATTTTTTTTAAGCTGTGGTCAAGTGTGAGTGTAAGGCTATTAGTAGTCTGTAATCTTGATGTTTTTCCATTATACTCATGGGAGGGCTGCTCATATAATATCTCTCCATCTTCATGAACTGAGTGTTTTGACCACTTTCATGTTAGATTACAGTTGCCGAGTCCTGCTGGAATTTTGCAATAGTAACCTTTGACTACGCCTTGCACATCACTGCCAGCAAAATTCTAGCAAGGCTACTCTGACCCTATTTGGAGAATAGGGTGTAGAGAATTGTATACGAAGTGCAGTGGCTTTTCAAAACTTAATTTGAGAAAATGTAGTGCTCTGAAGATACATGCTGGCATCCCAGCAAGTCAGCCAGCTTCTCTGGTGGTTAGAGTACAAGCTGTGCCACGACGCCTTTGCCAGTGAATTCCCATATGCCATTGTCATCACCAAAACAATTGGCACATCTGATTTTAGGAGGCTTGGGATCAGCCTCTTGCCTATTGTCCCCATCTTCCTGCCCCCCTCCCTTCTCCAGGCAGTCTTGGTTACAGTTTATTTAAAGATAGTATGTATGCTAGTATGCCTTGTATCCCGCTGTGCAGACTAGCTTGTAGAGCTTAGTAGGAGCTTGCAGAAGGCACTGTCTGCTGAATCCTTCAAACATTACAGCTCTTCACGTTATCACATCTGTGTTCAGCTTCTGCAATGTGTCTTAAGAACTTTCCAGTTGCTAGGTCACATATGAAAGTGGGGCTCACTTTTTACCTCAGTAACCTGTTTGGTTATGGGATTTTTTCAGTGCATTGTATTTTGAAAATGAATTGCTGTTATTTGAATTTTGCCAGTGCGTTAAATATATAAACTTAAAAACTTCTGATATATGGTAAACAGGTTTATGTGAACTTATGCTTCTGAGTCTTAGCTTGTAACTAAAAAAATAAAATTTACTGTATAAATTGAGATTAGACTATGTGCTGCTACAAAAGCCGTTTTATTAAGTCAGGCTCTAAGCCTTTCTGTAGACACAAAGCACTGTAAGCTGACTTGCTTTTCATGGCTGGATTTTGAAAAAGAATGCACCAACTTAGCGTTACTGATATATTCTGGTTCATGTGGAGAGTATCCTACATAACTCACAAAAGCCCCTTTCCTGCTTCTGTTAAGCCCAATGAGTTTTTCAGCACTGGATGAGTCATCATTTTTCCTCCCAGGTCTTTGTTTAGTTCTAATCTTGCTTGAGTCATGAAGAGTGTCAGTGAATACAGTTCAACTTCTAGCAATGCTTTTTTTTTTTCTTCAATTTCTATGGTATCTTTTTAAGGAGATGTTTCATGTGGTCTGGCTCATTTAGCTCTTCCAGTCACAGTCTAGGCTATGGGTGATTTAGGTTACCTTAGCAATAATAAGGTAGCTCTGTGTGATCCTTCAGATTCTATTGGCACTAATGGCTTGGATGTGCTCAAATTCAGTGTTACTTTGGCACTAATGGTCTGGACCAGCCCCATGCTTAAAATCACTGTAGCAGTGAGAGGACACCTCTCTTATTCTAAGACCAATCCGGTATAAAAGTGGATGTGGAAGCAATCTGCTGTCCTCTGCTCCTAGTAATGGGCTAGTACTTTATGCTGCCTCTGTTGCACAGCAGTTCACCTTAAAAGACTACAGGTGAATAGAAAAGGGCTCAGTACAATGCCTGTTGAAACATTTCAAAGCTGGTTTTCTCTCCAGGAAAGAAGGTTCTTCAGGCAATATCCTTCTGCTTGCTTTCAGGAAAAGGTTAACTTAAATGCACCTATCATTTCTCTGCTGTTCTAAAGCTCCTTGTGTATAATTGTTCAGGTGTCCCTTTTTATTCTCCTGAAGTAGAAGAGGTGGTAGAAGGGATGATCTGTCCTGGCATCTATTACTTAGCACTAACTGTGAAATATGGGCACGTATATTACCAAACTGGAACTGCAGCATTTTGTGTCCTTTCTATGAAGATGCGAAGGTTTGACATTGTGAAGACTTGGCTCCTAGTTCTGTATTCTTAGTCTAATTCAGGAAGCAAAATTATTGGCCTAGTTTGAGCTATTAAGCAAAATATTTGTGCTTCTTTTTGACTGTCTGTACTCCATGGAGCTCTGTCCTGTGCAAAGCTCTGTACTGGTATAACTGATCCTGTGGTCAGAAATATGAATGAGACTAAAATTAAAAATCATATGTGCAAAAGAAAATCAGCTATGAGTTGAGACACATGCAGGAAACGAAAACTGCAATTTCTTTGCGTTTTTTCAAAACCCCTGATGATTCCTTTCAATAATAGCAATGTGGCCAGCTTGGAGCTTTCAAAAGAGGCATAATTCTGAAGTCAGTGCAAGTTTGGAAAAAACAGAGGGAGTTGAGTTTTGTGAGGCTTTTTCTCGTGTGTTAGTCACTTCAGGCTGTGCATACATTTTTAATCGGAGCGCTAAGGAGCAAGCGTGGCCACTGACCTGTGATTGTCCATCCTGTGCTGTTAAACTACTCCCCGACTCTGCATAGACTGCTCCAAAATGTCTGGACAAACTTCTGAGGACAGTCAGCTCAAGCAGTTGCTCCCTAAGTTTGGCAGGGGTGAGACTGGACCAGGTTGGCTTCCTCTTGCCTGACAGTTGCCCGTGCTCTTACAGCAGGTGGTGTGCCCATGCCCTATGTGACACCCCATGATGTGCGGACTTGATTTCACATGCTCTCATTTGCAACAGGGTCCTCACTTGAAAGATGCTTGGAAATCAGGACTGTGGGGGATATATGTTGTGTTCCCTCTGCTGTTTGTTTTTCTATTTTGCTGTCACAGAAGCAGCTGCTATTAATCACTGTTGTTTTCACAAACCACAGAGCATTTCTGTGTCTTAAAGCTGAATATAGAAACATTCACCAAGATACAGATATGTTGGAACCATGTGTTCAAGAGGTTACAGGTGCCCCAGCAATGTGTCTGGCCATGGGCAGAGATGCTATTACTAAATCTTCTTGATGTAAACTTGGTCATAATAACTTACTGTATAGGTGGTGACTGAACACTACAAAAGCACCCCCTTACCCTAGACACTGTATTTTAATGCCTCAATTTAATCATGATCTTAATGTTTGACTTTGCTTTAAAATATTACTCCTTTCTTTTTCCTCCTTCCCTTCCCCATTCTTCTTAGCAGTGTTGCTTGTATTGAGTCTGAGGTTAGGGGCTGCTGTAGAGATCCTTTCTTGCAGCTTGTGTTTGGGAGTAGTGAGCATGCTGTGAATGTTTTTCTGTAAGTTAATACTTAACCTGGCTTTGAACAGAGCGCAGATTTAATAGTTGACAGAGACTGAGCTGGTCCCAGTTAGACTTCCAGTTGTTGATGTGTTTTTTCTATTTAAAAGTGGTCTGAATTTTTTTAATCTTGGTGGGAACACCCTGGTGCACAACTTCCCTAGCTGTGGAGAGGGAGTGAAAACCGGAAGTTTGGTTCTTTTTTTCTAAATGTCTGAAGATTTAGAGACTTCACCACAAGCATTTTGTCCTTGTTAAACAGGGATTGGACTTCAGGGAAGGGGTGGGAAATAACTTGCATTTCTTTGGTGTTGTCATGAAAGAATTTCTTTAGGAGCTCACCTTTCTTCCCTGATACAACATGACCATGACTTTTGAGGTATACTGATAATTCTGAAATTGAAAATGTCGCTTTTTGCAAATAGGTCGTACTTCACTTTGGATAGTGAGTCCTCAACATGATACACTGGTACATTGCAGCCCTCTGATCATTATTGGGTACAGTACCCTGCTTGGGATTGTGTCTGTGTGTTCCAGGAGCATGTATTTCAGAGATCCTAGGTTTTTCAACAATAGCATGTAGTTGCAAGTTGATTGTTAATATGCGTTCTCATTTTAAATTCCAGGAGACTTTTCTTGTAGAGAGGGAGAAAAATAAATCATGCAGAGTTATTAGAACTCAGAATGAAGACATAAAACTGTCAGTGCTTGTAGCGCTGCTGAAATGGCAAGCTATCTCAAATTTCCTAGATACATCTGCCTTCATCTTCTCCCATGTCAATGTCTGTGGTTTGTTTCTCAGGTATGTGATCCTGAAAGAAGCAGTAGTTTAGTAGGTGCTGTCTGAAGGTGCTACATTTTGTGTTTCTGAGCTGTAGTTAGTGTGGAGGAGCAGAGCACCTGTCAGGTGACGCTGGTGCCTGTGTGGTGTGGCTGATGCTACCACAGTATCAGTGTTCTGCTTCTAGAGGCAGGTGCTCACCCTGGCTCTCCCAGTTGATCTGCTGGCTTCACCACAGGGCAGAGCCTCCCTAACTGGGCTGACATGCTTATTAATGGCCGTAGTATCAACTGTCACTTAATTTCACCATGTGTTGCAGAAGTCTATAAACAACTTTGTGTGAAACACACGGGTGCTTGCACTCTGTGCTTTTCCTCAGGGTTATAAAGGCACTAATCTGTATGTTTTACAGACTGAAATTTTTTTTGCTCTGTCATTAGAAAAAGGCAGATTTTTGTGTTGCATGAGAATGGCTCAGGCTGATTAGCATGGAAATGAATGTGCCTTAATCAGCTTGTGGTGAGGGAAGCTCAAAATTAATTTGATACATTAGTTTCACTTTAAAAATGTACTATAGCTGTTGCCACTAGTGACCGTTATAGTTAAAAATGCAAAATAGTCTCCTATTCAACACTGTGTTTATACCAACTCATCACTTTCCAAATAATTTGTTTTCCAAACTAGATTTTCCCTATTTAATCTTCGCCCTATAAAGCAGGTTGGGGGAAGGGCAGTCAAGACAGAAACATGCAGGGAGGGATATCAAAGAGGAAGAAGATGCTGACTTGAAACTTAACCCTGTGTTCACTGGGGCGCTGTGTGTTATATCATACTGCTTAATACATTGAATCCATCTTATGAAGGGATTATTTCATAGTCTGTGTCCTCTAGAGATCATTTCAGTGGCAACTGTGAATGGCAAATGAGTTGTCAAAATACAGAATGCAAGGGGGAAATTCTCTAGTGATTCATATATTTTAAAAAAACTTATATAATTAGAAAAAAATCTTTGTGATAAAAAGGTACAAAAAGAATTTGGGTTCCTCATCTTCAGAAGACTGTGTAAGATGCACTGGCTTTATATTAAGAAGGCATTTCTTTTATACCTGAAGTGATGCAGAAGGAATTATTTTGATAATTAAATTAAAAAGAACTGCCACATGTTCTATGAGCATGTATGTAGGAGTGTGTACATGTGTTTTGACTCAGAGCCATGCTAGGCATCAAAAATATTCTGTTCTGGTTAACCTGAATATACGTTGCTTAGAAAGTCAAGCATGTGACTAGCATGTCAGTGAGGCTGAAAAACTGAAGGAAGATTTTTATTTATAATTACAAGAAGATGAAATGAGACTCCTGACACGTGAAATAGGATGTAAAACTCTCTTCAAAATTAAAAAATAGACTTGAAATCAGTCTGATAAATTTGGACAAGTGAAGCAGTTTGGAGGATGGTCTACTCAGCGGAAAAAAATGAAGAAAGTACGGAGAAGTGAGATTGCAGCTGAAATGACAAAGGATGGTGAAGCTGAGGCTGTTTTTACAGAAGCCAGTAGAGGTTTGGCAAGACTTCTAGTTATATGTGTTCAGAAGAGATGGGACTGGGAAACTACTATAGAAAAGAATTAGCAAGAGCTGGAGCCACAATCAAGAAGCAAGAATTTTAGGAGAAGGGAAGGAGGATGTGGTATATCAATCAGTTCAACATCGGGTGCCTGTGCTGGGAGGAAGCAGGCATTCCACCTTCCCAGAAAGCAAGAGAGAGAAAGCTTGTGCACCTGGTTAATTTGAAGGTATTTAGCACTGCAAATAATGCAAGATGGGTTTATCCTGTGTAATTTCACATGTCAGTAGTAGGCTTTTTCATGTGAATTAGTTACCTTCAGTCCCCTTTACCTTGGTGGAGAGAAAAGGGCATTTGTAAGAGGAGATGAAGTATACTCTTGAAGTACATGTCTAAAATAAGCCAGATTAATTGCGCTCCAGAAGTGCCTGTTTCTCTCCATTGACTATAAAAGGAGCGTGGTGTGATTAGTGCAGCTAGAGATGTCTCTATTGGAGGCACTTAAATTTAGTTGGATGAATTCCTTTGGTGCTTTTTATGAACATGGACCTAGCCATCAGTTCACTCAGTGCTGTCTCCAAAGTTGCAAGTACTGCACCAGAACCAGTCCCTGTGAAATCATGGTTGTCAGCAGGTGAAGGAGATCCAAAGCACAAAAGTATTCAGTGTGGTACACAGTTTGAGTCGATATGATGTGTGCATGCTTTTGTTCACTCTTCTGTGTGGGTTGCTGCATCATTTTAAGTCTATCCAAGATAGCTTGGAGCATTGTGACTGTAATTCAAGACTAGCCCTTGTTTGGATGACACGTAGTTGAAATCTGCACCCTGCAATGTGTAATTAAAAACTGCTAAATATGATGTCATGGTAACATTCCTTGCTTTCTGAGCGTTACTTTAGTGGTGTGTTCATTTATTTTGCTGCTTTTTCTGGGGAGCAATGCATGCACTTAATTGTCAATATTATTGATAGCTCTCAGCTCTTTCTGGGCTGTATCCCATCTCTGCCTTTTCTGAAAGTGAGGTCACTGAGCATTTTGAAGTACTAGTGTATTTTATGATAGAACAGGGTAAAATCATGTTCACTGCAATAAAGGTAGGCTCTTAAGAGCCTCTTGTGTTGCATTAACAAGGCATTTCAAGGAAGTAGAATATCAAATTAATGTTTCATGTTAAAGACATTAACGTCTTTGTGTTAAATCCCTGTTACAGCATGGAAGCAGGAGGAGGTAATACTTGAAACAGCTTCCTTCCTTGCCTTCCTCTTTTCACAAATGAACATTAAAAAACTGAAAGCGTGGGTAAAAATGTCTTGATTATTTTGTGTTGAATTGTGGAGGGAATAGAGGAGAGTGCTAAGACTCAGTATTGAGTTGTGCCCTGCTCAGGTGTGGAAGAGCTTGTGGGGCTGCCTTCCCTTTCATAGCCTTATAAGATGGTCTGAATATATAAACTGATCTTTTATAAATTACCTAATCTTTTTCTGCCTCAGTCTTGTAGATAAACGGTTACCTTCTTTATTAATCATTTCTTTGTATGTACAGTTGATACTCTCAGTGTCTATTCTAGCAGGACCCTGGGTCATTGGGTCCTTTAGACTCCAATGCAATAAAACTAACCATTTTCTGAAATACTGCATCTTTATTTCCCATCTGTGGTTTATGTGCGTATATTTTGAAGCATCTGCAGTGCTGCAGCTGTAGTTTAAGGGCCTGTGTGAGAAGGATTATTTACAGTTGCCATCAGTTGTCTCATGCATCTGTAACTGTGCAATAAGTACAAATATGCATAGGGACAGAATTAAGAAACTGTTCCTCACTTCCTGCTGATAATATCTTGTGAAGTGTAGCTGACTTATGTGACACAGGACTGGTTGTGCTCATTGTGTCCTTCCGATCTTATTTGTGACTGCAGCTTTCTTGATATATTTGATGAAGTCTGGGAATAAGTGGGCTAGCTGCCTTGCCAGCTTGCAAAAAGTGCAGTAAAGGAATTGATTGTTTTAAATCAGTTGCAGTACATTAAAAATTGAAGTTAAAGCTCTGTTGCATTGTGTTGCTTTTTAAAATGGATATTTTAATGTTTTGCTTATACTTACTTTTGAGGTTTTTGAAAATTTTGCTACCAAAATGGGCTTCTAAAAAAATCTTTGATATTTGTTTTTGAAAGTACCACCACTTCACTGGGTTTTTTTGTGAAATCTTTCACTGAAGGATAGGATAACTGATATGAAATTGTGAATTGCTCTGGTTGTCCTATAAGTAATCCTGATGGGGAGAAGAAAAAAAAGAAAAAAAAGCAACCCAAAAAAAAAACCTAGAAGATCCTCCATCTGTGCTTGAATTCTCTTCTTAAAGAAATAAAGTAAGCCTGAGCAAACCTTCCAGCAAAATGCTGAGTAGAATCAGGGAATCATAGAATATCTCAAGTTGGAAGGAACCCATAAGGATCATTGAGTCCGGCTCCCTGCATCTTGCAGGAACTCCCTAAGACTAAAACATGTGAGTAGAACTTTTCTGAACAGGCAAAACATACTAGGTAAGAAGTTTGCTTATAAACATGTGTACCCAGGCTAAAGAAGTAGATGCAGACTGAAGGTTTAAAGCCATTGGGAGCTGATCTGCAGAAGCCAGCGGGAAGCCACTTAGAACAACCTCTGTGGAAACCAGCTGGTACAGCTCTGTGCTGTGCCCTGGGCTATTTTTCTCATGAGCTTCTACTCAGAAGTAGAAGAGGGACCCTACAGGAAATCTGGAGAGGGACTTTTTATCAGGGCATGTAGTGATAGGATGAGGGGTAGTGGCTTCAAGCTGGAAGAGGGTAGATTTAAATTAGATCCTGGAAGAAATTTTTCATTCTGAGGGTGGTGAGGCACTGAACAGGTTGCTCAGGGAAGTTGTGGATGCCCCATCCCTGGACGTGTTGAAGGCCAGGTTGGATGAGGCTTTGAGCAGCCAGGTCTAGTGGGGAGGTGTCCTTGCCCATGGCAGGGGGTTTGGAACTAGGTGATCTTTAAGGTCTCTTCCAACCTAAACCATTCTATGATTCTGTTTACTGATTGTAACAACATACTACTGCGTTATCTGAAAACTACTTACCCCTGCCTCCTTCCACAGTTTCCTTATGGATTTAAGTGACCTGAGGATGATTAGGTCTGTGTCCTTCTGAGGGTCCCTGGCTCTCGGCTGCATTTGTCTCCCAGCTTCTTCCTAAGGTATAGTGCTTTGTACCTTCTCTTGCTTCCACCCATCCCATTACAGAGGAAGCAATATGGTATCAAGGCACCAGTCATGTTCATTCAGGATGGAAACTGCTTTCTGTATTTATCTATTAAAGATGTTGATAAAGACTAAGCATGTTTGAGATTGAAGAGAACCTTCCATTTTTCCATATCGGCCTCTACCCTCCCAAGAGCAAGGCTACAGGAAGGAAATCCCAGAGGTGGGCAAGTAGCAGGTCTGCTGTATGGCTGACACTTGACTTCGTGCATCCCTTCTGTCATCCATGAACACTTTATATTGCTAAATGTTGAATGCTAAACACTTTATAAAAGTACTGTCCTGGCCCCACGCTCCCTGTAGTCGGAGTAGGTTAAGTCCAGATTCCCAGGGAAGCAGTTTGAGCAGAAATCTGAAGACTTGATCCTGTAGCTATGATGGTGGTATTTGAAAGCTGACTTTTTTTTTTTCCCAGGGTATGCATAAAAGAGAATCAATCTAGACTAAGTTGATCATATCTGTTGTCAAAGATGCTTTTGAGCAGAGACAATAAAAATAACTTTTGTATAAACAGACATTTCCAGTGAACTCTTGAGTTGCGCTCTTAAGAACCTTTGTAAGAAGCATTGCTGTTTGACCGGTGGATGAATACATGAGTAAGCAGAAGATTTTTGATGCAACTAATGTTTTGCTCGCATCTGAATTCTTATTTGGGTGTATATTGAGGTAAGGCTTACATCCTGATATTGCTGCAGTGAGCTCTGCAGTGAAAGCCAGGGATGTTTCACCAAATGATAATTACGAATTGCTGCCTGTCACTGCAAAATTTTTCCCCAAAGTAGTTAGTTCTTACTACTGCTTTTTTGCTTTGAACTTATTCATTTGCCCAGGAATCTTTGTGAACTTGGCTATTCCTCCTCCCCTTCCAAGATACCACCTGGGGGAAGCTGCAGGTTAATATCGTCCTCACTGTAATCTTTCAGTTATTCATGTAGAGAGCCTATCAAATGTGCGGAAGTGGACCGCAGCTCTGATCATCTGGCGAAGAGGATTAATGTCACCTAATGCAGTGTGTTGGTACCAAATAGATTACAAGAAGCAGAAGAAGTTTGAAGGCAGAGAGTGAGCTGGGAGGAGAGGTGTGTAAAACCCCTCAGGAAATCAGTAGCCATGTCAATTTGCAATTTTTGTAGTTAATATACTGTGCGCAACAAAATGGGTTCTCTGGAGTTTGGGGATGTACTTGACAAGGAGGTGTCGAAGAGGGTGCTTGCTATAAAGCTTCTGTTTAGAATAAGCAATTATAATGAAGTAACAGTTTGTGCTGAAATCTTGTATTAGATTTCATCTTCTTAAACCAAGTGCAGAAATATTTTTGGTGTTTAAAGCATATACTTGGTGTTCCCTGTAGCTTGTTTAATCTTATTAGGCATATAAAGATGTTAGTCTTTAACTGGGTGTTATATAACTGTGGCAATAATTAACTTTATTTGGTCCAGACAGTAAAAGCATACTCTGTGTGGTATTATGTGGTAGTTGATAAACGTGTTTATGTCGGAGTATTCCATTGATTTGACAAATAATAGGTCGTTAATGTCAAAGTCGACTTAAAATCTGAAGCCACAGCTACACTGCAGGCACAGAAGTGAATACAGGCTATATTAGCTTGCCTGACATGTTCCAGGTAAACTGCACTAGAAAAAGCTCGAGCATCTATACCACATTCTGGTCATGTCTGAAGTGTCTGTAGACAAGCTGCTAGCTTGAGCTGCAGAATCAGGGATGCTGTTCAGTCTGTCTTTTTTCATTCCCCAGTTACTTTAAGCATATTAAACCAGGAAACTTTTTGGCTATTTCTATTGCCATGAAACTGAAAACTAAATGAATGCAAACTGGACTTCTGAGAGATGTGTCTGTCTGAGGAGGATGTTAGCAGATACGCACAACGCTCAGCTGCAATGAAATAATTGCACGAGGGGACTGCCAAAAGTATATGGTCCTGTGCACTGGAGGTGCCTCTGGGGCTGGTAATAGGGGTCTGTGCACTTGTAAATCCTATCCCTCCAGAACTGGCTCAAAGTCCCACTGGAGCGCCCATTTTATGGCTTGAAGTCCTTGTTGACTGCTTGCTTCATGCTTTAGTATTTTATCATGTGAAGATTGGGGAGTGGGGAAGGAGGGGAGTGTGCGTATGTGTATGTATGTATGAGAGAGAAGTTAAAATTTGATGCAAATGATATTTAGAGCTGCTTTATAATTATGAACTGACACCTTCAATGCACCATAGATTGGTTTGTGTTAGGGTTTTGTGTTGGTAATTTAACTGGGCCCCACAGTGCCAAGTGGTGGTTTTGTTGCCAGGTAGTTGAGTGCTTAATAAATCTATCTAATGGTATTAAGTAAATTTTATGGCCCTGTCAACCTTTTCCTGTTTTCAGCTTTTAGGAACAGGACAGCTGCTAGACTTTTCAGGTGGCTTAGTTCACATGTGAATTTTGAGCCCAGCAAATTTGTCTTAGGAACTCTTTCTCCCCCAATTACTCATCAAGTTATTTAAAGAGGTGGTCAGCACTAAACAAAATCAAGGCCATAAAGCAAAATGCTGAACAGGATAACTCTGCTTTTTTTTTTTGATCAGCAGTAATCCAGCCAGGTGTATTAAAATGCTGTGTAAGTTGCTCCCACAGGATGTAGACTCTGGAAAAAATGCCATGTAAAAAAATCTCTCTCCCATTTCCCAAGGTCCCCATTCTTCTCCTATTTTAATAGTAAAGCTTTTAGATATCAGTTACATTCTTTTTGTTGAGTGTTACGCGGCTGACTTGAGATGTGGAAAAGTTTTGTCTAAAGCTTTATTTAAGGGAATATAAAATAATTTGGAACTTTAAAACTGATGGGGAAAGGAATTAGAGTTGTTTGTACAGATGGGGTTAGAATGGAAATATTTAATCTACATGTAGGTATTTCCAGAATACCTCATATGATTTGGTAATGTGATCCACCTTTTCTATGAAAAAAGGGCATTTTGGGTGTCTTACCTAATTCAATAACTTGGTCCTGAGTATTTTTCCACTTCTCCCTGGTTTACACTGGTTTAACTCTATTGAATTCCATGAATTTTTATTGAACCGGAACTGATGTAAAATGAGAGAAGGATAAGGTTAAAGGTAACTACCAATAAAACTGGTAAGAATATTCAGATGTCATGGACTCAGCCTTTTGGTTTTTGATTGGAATTGAGTAACATCATCACTGAAGTCAGAGTTGCACCAGCATGCAAGGCATACGGGAGATCAGGGAGAGAGGCCTTACACGTTCTGATCTAACTGCATAGTCTGAGGTTGGAAAATGGCCTGGCCAGTGGGGAAGTAAGATGGAGGAGGGAATAAGGTAAGCCTGCAGTACCTTTTGCCAAACCACTGAAAATGTCTGATTTATTCTCTGTGTGTTTTCGTGTTCTTCCACCTCCTGGATAGAGATGCGAGATGCACTGTTGACAGCAGACAGGGAGGCCTACACTGTTAATCTGTAAGCCATGGTAGTTGAAGAGGAAACTCCCTTCTCCAGTGTTTCCAATATAACATCACTGGTATATGCCAAAGTGTATCAGGTTGGGGCTGGGGGAGGAAAACAAAGCTTTAAAACCTTTCATATCTATTTGGTTTCTTTTGAATAAAATATGAGCCAGTAATGACAAATGTGAAATTACTTTTAAAGCTACGTTTTCCTTCTGAAATGGTTTGGCACGGGTTCTGAAGCTTAGTTCTTGCATAAAGAAACTTCCTAGCAACTGCCCTTTGATTACTTCTAAATGTAGATTACAGCTGTCCTTTTGGGAAAGGCACATAGCTCAGCATGTGAGAAACTGACACCTTTTTCTCTCCTTTTCAGAGTATCTCCTCTACAGAAGTCTGAAATAGTAGACATGGTCAAGAAACACGTCAATGCCATAACGCTTGCCATTGGGGATGGTGCCAACGATGTAGGAATGATCCAGACAGCTCATGTTGGAGTGGGGATCAGTGGCAATGAGGGCATGCAGGCAACCAATTGCTCGGATTATGCTATTGCACAGGTCAGAGGCAAAAAGAGCAACTGCCATATCCTGTTACCAGAGATGCACTGTGTGGCCATGTAGTGCTCGATGACTTCTCCTAACCTTCAAGCCAAGAGCATCTCTGCTAGTTTACTTTTCAAGGCAGCTGTCTAAAACAGATATCTTGGATGTATTTTTGGGATTTGTTACTACGATTTTGTATTCTTCAAGAATACAAAATTCTCCACCTCCCCTCAAAGTTTCAGTTTCTTCCTGACAGCTGTGCGATGTCTTGGTTCTTCAGTAATCAGGGAGAAGCATTTTGATGCTTGTGTTAACATGCTTTTAACTCTAACTTATCTCTCTTGGTGCAAGCTTTTTTCCTTTACTATGAGTAGACATTGTAACCTGGTGTTTAAGAGTTTGGCTGTTGTGAAATTGTTATTTTGGAGGAGTCTTATCCTTTTTGTGGGTTTTTTTTTTTATTCCCCCACTCCCATGATATATACAAGAATTAGTCACAGTTATAGAGAGCTGGCCAGTGTTTTCATTTTAGGTAGGTTATTTTGAATGTTATTTGGGTGAGTGCTCCTAAGCTATCCCATGAAATTCAGCACTGATTACTTCAGCTAAAGAGTAGAGTAAAAAGCCTTTCTATTTTACTGAAGAAACCAAGATGTAGAATAAAGACTTAACAAGAAGCATAAGAAAGGAAGGAGGTGCTTCCGCTGCTGGATGTCCTCTGAATACTATTTAAAGCCAAGGTGCTCTGTGTACGTGTTTGAGACTGATGGCAGGGCAAAAACAGATGGAGTTGACAGGAAGCAGAGGCGATCCATTGTGTCTTCAGTGACTTGTGAGCATCAGCTGATGTTCTATTCTGCCAAGGTGTAGGTAGATTTGCTCTACCATGTGATACGAAATATTATCATTTTTTGATAGTTTCAGTACAAGGTGAGGTTTTGAAAAGGCATGGATAATGCTGCTGTTTGCACAGGTAACTGTTTATTGTGTTAACCCTGCTGTGAAGCAAATTGGCAGTCTTGTATTGCTGTTCTTTTCTGTGGTCTGGTGAAGCAACCTCGGTTTCAGGCTTGAATAACTGAGACCTTTCACCAAATTTATCTTGAAAATTTCAGGCTTTTTTATTAAGGGCTTATTCTGTCATAAACAGTAGCATATTGCAAATATATAGCATTATAGGAACTGCCATAATCTTAGTCTGTGGTATCTTGTAATGACTTTCTCATTTTTAACTTCTGTAGACTATATATTGCTTCTGCTGTATAACTTAATTGAATGGTCTTTACTTAGACTTCCTCAGTTCATTTATTACTTCCACTTTAATAAGTAAGCACAAGCAGTGAGACTTTTGTCTGTAGGGGCCCCTACGCACTTAATTCCTTTTGCATTAGTTGCAGTGACATTAAATCTGAAGAAGTAATTCCATGTTCATGTGTTGCTTGTGCATTAACAAAAAACCCCATCTTTGGATTTAGTGTTAGAATGTGGAAGTAAGTTGCTCTTGGTTTAAATTCCAGTCAGGGAGCTACTGACAATAGCAGTGAATCTTCTTAGTTCAATAAGAAATAAAAGCTGATCACACCAGCACAGAATTTTAATTTTCAAACATTATTAAAACACTGTGGAACTATATTTTTTGTGATTGTGTCGAAGAGCTTTGTGCTGATTAGAAAACATATAAAGGAATCCCTCTTATATAAGAGACTAATGGTGTATGGTAATGTGTTCAAAAAAAGTGTTCAAAAGAAAAACTTGATCTCTGTGGGGTGTATTTCTTTCAGTGAAGGCATATAACTCCCACTAAAGCGTTACTGTATGTGCATGCCTTGAAGGCAGAGTATGTTCTTATTGAGTAATTTAAGACGCCTGCTATAATGTAGCATCTCATGTTCAAATGGTATTTCAAATGCAGTGGTGCCAGAAGGAGGCACTTACGGAAGAGAGAGTCTCTATATAGGCTCATTCAGGATTCCAGGGGCAATCAAAGCATAAACCAAAGAAAAACAAAAGGGCAGCTTCTGTCTCACTCTACTCCAAATGGCTTCCACAGGTGCAAGGAGCATCTGTTTGAATCATCCTTTTCCCTTGAAATGGTATTGCACCAGTGATCCATATTTAGAGAATCCCCAAATTAAATGGCCTAACTGTTTAGAGAGACAGCAGTAGAATTGGGTAACTTTTTTCCTCAGTAAAAGGCTTTATCATCTTAATCCAGAGAGTGTCTGGTGTCTAGGGATTGTTCCCTTTTCTCAACTAGGGAACCTCTTTCTTAAACAAATGTTTGTTTCAGTTTTCTTTGGAAAATTTGGCTTGCATTTTGGATGCATTTTTCCTGTCTTAAATCCCCCCTGCCAACATGGCATCACCTCATCCTTTAGTCGAGATGGGAGGTGTCTTTCTAAAAGATAATCTTTGTATAAAAAAAGTTATGCTAGGATTGATACAGAGATGATCGTGAAAACTTACAGAAACTGTTTTGCAGATAGGCCAGCCACATGGTTGTAATGGTCCCTTCTGATTTAAAACTCCATAAATATAGTAGTGTCCAGACAAGGGCAGTGTCTTAGTAACTGAGTCCTATCCCTGCAGTCGCTCAAATATGGCAGTTAGCTGTACATTTGCATAATTTCAGTGACCAGCATCAAAACAAACATAATGCCTTGCCACGTCTTAATGGAACTCTTCACCACCATGAACAGGCTCAGAACTGCGTTATTTAGGTTACTAGTATCCTCCTTGCTATGCAATGCAGTGCACTCATTTTCACCAGAGTACAGACAAGGGAGCAATTAATGGTAGAATTTTTCCTTGCCTTGAGCTCTAGAGAAGGCTACATCAGAGATGGTCACTCGTTAGACTGAGAGAAGTTTTTAGGGTGTGTCTAACTATTCTACGAAGGTGTTTGGGGTGACTTGTCAGGACATAGTGGCAAGTTTCCTGTCACTGCTGATGTGTTTTGTCAGTGAATTTTGAGGAAAGGTGTAGCTGTGCTACATATTAACTGAGGCATTGGGTGTCTAGTAGGTCAGTTACTCCCTTCTGAGTGTCCCACTTTCAGTCCTGAGTCAAGTTGGGCAGAGACTGAACCATGAAGTTTGGTTCACTTTTATTTTCTCTCCTTCTTTCTTGCTGGCATATCCTAACAAATCTGAGTTGCTGGTGCATAGGAGAGAGGCTGGCCTTACAGGATTTGTGGTTCGGTGATTTCGGTGCTGGAAATCATGGGAGCAGAGCTATCTCATGACAGTCCGAATTCATTACTGTAGCTTTCAATTTCAAATAAGCTTTGGTTAAAATAAATTATCTAGAGTCTAAATTTAGGAAGTGAAGCTTTGCCTATCAAGTTACTTCGTGGAAAAGGAAGCAAAGCAGATAATGGTCCTACCTTAGTGTCCAAGAACTCTTCAGGTACACACATGCTGAATGGTAAATCTAGTCACCAGTTTGAGCTGTCTGTAACTGGGCAAAAGAGGAATGCTGCAGGTTATAAAAAGGTTCACTGACAATGCCAAGACTAGAAAACTACGCATCTCCTAGGCTGCTTTGTGAGACTGCTTCTATACCAGTCCATTTTCAAAACTGCTGAATTGAGAAGCAGAATTGGAACTGTATCTGTGGTTCAAACTAGCATTAAAAGGTATCAGTTTTCACAAGATTCATTTACTTGCCCTTTTTGGCAAATGTTCCTTTTTTATGTAATATTTTAGGTGCCTTGCATAACACGTGTTCGCATACATTTTGTGGGCTGAAAATGTTAATGTAAGTATTCATTCTCTGTAAAAGACTCTATGCATCTATTTTTCCACTTGTATTCCCCCCCTTGTGCATTTTATTTCAGCTCAAGACAGTTCTAATTACCACACTGTTCCTTTAACACAGAGAAAAGAGATTCTGAACCTTGTAAGCCCTCAAACATGGGAATCTTCTTTGACCGTGAAAAAAGAATTCACATTTATATTCAATCCACAAGGCTATATTATGTTAACGTTGCTTGATTTTGGTATCAAGATAGCAATACTAATTGAAGACTTCTTACTGTTTAAAGCTAGTGAACACTGCTTAAAGACTTTCAGAGGTTTTGCTATAAAAAAGGCTTTTCCTGTAAATAATTTCAGTGGTGTTTTTTGCATGTAAGTTCTGCTAAGCTATTTAAATACAGCACTTGAAAAACAGCTTTCATAGTTGATCTGAGTGTTGGTTTTTTTTCCGGAGGGTGGAGGTTTACTTTAACCAATTCTTTTAAACAGTTCGTCATATATGTAAAAACTTGTTTTCTCTCCTTCAGTTTTCCTACTTGGAGAAGCTGTTGTTGGTCCATGGAGCTTGGAGTTACAATCGAGTTACCAAGTGCATACTATATTGCTTCTACAAGAATGTGGTTTTGTATATTATTGAGGTAAGGGTAACTAAATGGATGGGTCTTACCAGTGCTTACTCCTCAAATCATCCCTTATAAAAAGAAAAACTCATCCAAGTGGATTGAGCTAAAAGGACTTACGTTTTTGTCCATGTTTAACAACTTAAAATTCTGTTTCCTTTCTCAGACTAAGTTAGTTCACTCGAATCTTTTAATGTTTGCAAAAGGAAAACTGAAGGTTCCAGTACAGTGAAGCCTTGGATATGAGATGTCAGGAGCGAAGTTCATTCCTTCTGTGCAAATGTTCTTATTGAAAGCTTCTTTGTATTCATGGAAACATTTCAATTAGAGCTTATATTTATGAAACTTGAATTGGGGGCTAAAATTAAATCCAAAGTTCATTGGATAGAATCAGGAAGAACTCTACAGGCAAATAGTAAAATAGGCAAAATACTTAAAACGTAACTGTGTTTTGAAAAATTAATTGCCTGAAGATATCAAGTAGTGAAACTGGATTTTAGAGGGCTGAATACTGTTATGAATATTAGTAGATTGCATTTCAACCTGCTTAGATGGGAGTGTAGTTCTCATGCTTCAGGATATAGTCTTGAATTTAAGACGGTTCAGGAAGGGATGTTTATCATGCGCTGTTGCCTATTTAGAAACACATGTGGAACGTGAACTTAGTGGATTGGTCACTTGAGTATCAAGTTGTCACTTGGTACAGCAATTTCCACACTGCTCATCCATTTTATGTGTCTATATATTAGGTTTTCTGTTTCTTTCAAATTTAAGCAGACATGAATGAGGTTAACAGATAAGAAAATTAGAACATTTATAATTAGACAGCTAGTTATATCGATTGCAGGAGATAGTGGGTAAGTAACGTTTTACTATTCAGTGAATCATATCATGGTCTGTGTGTGTATACCTGATTCCCTCAGGGTCTGATCATCTTTTATGTATGATGTTAGGCTCTTAGAGAACAAATATTCTCCACTAACTTGCTTCATTTTTCCTGTGCTAACTATTTCTGAATTAGCTGTTGGCTGTTGTAGTTTCAACACAGATTACTCTGTTTTACCGGAAGAGAGTTACGCCATCAAAATAATAGCAGTGTTTTGCTGTAGTGGGTGAGAGCAGTGATGTACAATAAGCTAGATTTGTGAAATAATACAAGGAGTTGATTTTTTTCTAAATTTTAATCATCCAACTCTTGACTATGTTCCAACTCTTTAGCCAGATTCTCTGCAAAATTAAATCCACGTTTGAGATTTCACAGGTATGTTCTTGTCTTATTATAGAAGCCACCTTCACGGCTTTGAGACTAACTTAGTGCACTGCGATAATTAAGATTTGGTTCATGTTTTACTTTCTGAAATAGTTCTTAATTTGCCTTGGGTGATCGTAACTCATGTTTTTAGTAGGGGGTTTTAAATGTTGTTGGAGATTACAACAATATTCATTATTGTGCAAAAGAAATGTAAATTTTAAAAACAAGTTTTCTGGTGGGTTTCTCACCGAGCATGGGAATTACTGAGGCTTTCCCTTAATTATTCAGAAAATGCTTAACAATTTCATGATTGCCCTCTAGGATTCTTTTCTCTATTTGAAAATTAGTTTTGAAAGTCCTGCTTCTTGCCCATTGTAGCAGTGTGTCTTTGCTTCATTTACTGTAGTCTGACAAGTAAATTAAGTTCTGTGTCAAATGTTGTATGCCTAAATTATGCCTTCCCATGTGAGCAGCTGTGGAAGGGGTTGAAGACAGGTGAAGGCCTCTGGGATCTCCAGCCTGATGTAGCTTAATCATCTTACCATAGGAAGGAATTTTGAGTCAGATAGCACTATATGATACATAAAATGCAAGTCTGCTCTGAGAATGTGAGGTCAGATGTTCTCTGCACTGTGTTAGTCTGTGTTCAGCTCTTTCTGCATACTACACTGAGGCAAATGAGCTTTTGTGTGTCCTGGTGTCCATGACTAAGGGTGGGAGTTGGTTCCATCTGACACCTGAGCACTGAAAAATGTGTAACAAGCTTCAGCCCCATGCCTTGGTTACCCCTCTGTGCTCATGATGTGTAGAAGTTGGGAGCGCTTTTAAGGCTTAAGGGCGATGAAGTGGTAGAAGAAATCATGTAGACCTACTGCAATGAGAAGAAGCGCTCAATTTGGTTTTAGTTCCCCTGGTGAGTTTGCTTTACTAGTGGCCTTAAGGAACCTCCCCTCCAAAACTGTATAAAACTAGCCAAATTGCCTGGAAACTGAAGACACACCAGTTTTGGTATCCTGGGGATGTTGGGAGAGAGAGAAGAGGTCTCTGATTCCTTTCTTAACTTTACACAAAGAAAACTGAGTTGTTTTGTATTTCTGCTGTGAGGCTCAGGAGTGCTGATCTGTTTTTGGGTACAGTGATGCTCATGAAAGGGAAGCTTCATGGGGGAATAAATCCTTCAAATTGAGAGAATGGTAGTTGAGTGCCCAGCACTCCTGCACTGTTGCTTGTGCATATGGGATGTTCCTGATTGTTTCCCAGTGCTCTGGCCAAGTTTAATATTTACCTGCACTTCCTGCTTGTATGTGTTGTATGGGGAATATTATTTTAGCATCGTAATGAAACAGGGATTTGAACTTGAACTACTTTCTAAGTTAATCTTCTAAAGGATTGTACTGAGTAAATATTTATAGAGTTGGATCAAAAAGCACATCGGTCAATATTACTGTCAGTTACACTTTTGTTACTGTATCTGTTTTATTTCAGTGAAGCTTTAACACCTGAGGAATAACTAAAGTAAGCCTTATGTAAATGAGTTTTGCAGCAGTGAAGCTCTAGGGCTCATCAAAACTTCTATTCCCAATACTTTTCAAATATCAGAGAGAAATAAAGAGATGGTACTCAGGCTGAGCGCACAGAGCATCTGGACGCAACTTGCAGAGGCAAACATTAAGATTAAACTCAAGTTAATTAAACAGTGATAAATGCTTGAGGAGAACATATTGCTGTCTCCTTTCCTAGCATCCCAACACTGGTATCTTAAAACACCTAATCCACTTAGAAGTTCATCTTGATACCAATCACTCTTATACCAGGAGGATCCAAACTGTGGCATCTCTGAAACATTAAATTTCATCAGCTTTCCTTCAGCTTCTGGGAAAAGTGGTAATTAAAATACAGAATTTAGGATTTGATGGAAAGTGTTCTCAGGTGACTGGCATCATGGGCTTTACTGCTAAGAGATGCTGCTTGGTTAAGGCTGGTTCTTACCTTCCTGCAATGGCTGATTCTTTGTGGAGAGACAGGGGCCTGGCAACTGTGTCTTCAGCTGCTTTGATGATGACTAACATGTGTGCCCATATTGGGACAGTTTTATGCAGCTAGAGAGCTAATATAGCAGAAGGCAAGCCTTGTAGTCTAGTGATTGCAGGGGAAATGGAGATAGAGTGTATCTTCCCTCTCCCTTGATTAGGTCTTCCAAATATTTTTTTGAGGTGAATTGTAAGTCATCAAAGTGATAAAGCTCAGTGAAGTCTGAGAAGATTTTGGTTTGGCTTAAGAGCTAGAAACTCAATGTTGCTCTCCTTTCTCTGACCTGATATCCCTCTCCCATTGCATTTCTTCATTGTTGTCCTCCTGCCATTCTCTTGATTTCCCCCTTGATTTTTGAAAAAACAAAACTCCATGAAATATAAATCAAAAGCAGAAGGAGAGGCAGGTCCTGGAAATTCAAGTCCTCTTGGTGTGATTCTCAGCCTGATTCTTGAGCCCTTGCATATCACTCCTACCAAGGTACTTCAGGGCGTAAAGTTGGGGTTCCCTCACTTATGGCCTCACTTATCAGCAGAGGGGTGCAGAATCAAGCTTCTGCATCCACAGAGCCAGTTGAAAGACAAATTGGTGCCACTTCCCCACTCTGACTGGCCTTGCTGGGTCTGTCCTAACAGTGGCAGGGGAATCTACATAGAAGGCTACAAAGGTGCCTGCAGGGATGAAAAGTGAATATAAAGCCCCCTCTTTGGTGTCCGTTCTTCTGTTTTCCATGTCTGGCTGCAGTAGTACTAAAGGAAAGCTGATCGTTCAGAACCATCCAGAAGCAGGTGGTCAGTGACAGGATTTTTGGCTTTTACAGATTTGACAGCCCAAATACGTGGACATCGTTACAAAACACCATCTCATTCAATTATGTATGTAGCTGGCTTTAAACTAAGCAGTGAAACAAAAGATCTGTTTTGCATCTGTTGAGCAGATATATTTCACTGGAGATGATATAAAGTTGTCCTGATGACATCAGAGCTTTGAAATATAGCTGATTTCAAATGTAAAAGAATACAGAAATGTTGCTTTCGTGTCATGCTTGGAGAAGTAGAAACACAGCAAGGTCAAAGGTGGTATCAGAAATATCAGGTAAGTGTTCAAGGCATTTGGGAATGGTTCTGTGGAAACAGAAGCATGGAAGATAGGTTTCATGCCAACACAGTGTGCAGGAAAAATGTGCTCAGTACTTCACTGGAGCACGTTGTTTATCTGAAATGTACTTAATATGAAGCACTCTTGTATTATATATTGCAGAATGAGTTGTGGAGAGGAGAAATAGATGGTCCCTGTGTCAAGGTCTGGCAGTGCAGGACTGTAACAGAGAAATGAATAGCATGTGGGAGGGGAAGAGTATAGTGTACATACCCTGATGCTGCATAATTTTCTCTTCTACCTTAAGAATCCGGAGGTTAATTGTAAGCCCAGATTGGAAAGCTGTTTCTTTGCGGAGATTGAGGGAAGTCTTATATGTGAGCAGTGTTAAACAAACAAGATAAATGTACTAAGGAACAAAACACCAGGATCATAGTTTCTCTTTTAGATCTGAAATTTCAAGTCTTAAAAGCTCTGAGTAAACACAATGCCTAAATAAACATGGTTTTAAGTAAGTGGTGATTTTGTGAGTCCAGCAAGGTCTGGCAATGAGAGCTGTGAGGTGCTCCACACACTTTGTGGTCATCACTTCAGACTAGCTGATAGCACAGGCTGTGCAAGCATATGTGAAGTGTTGCTGCACGAGACCTTTCATCTGATTTTCTTGTTTTCATGCTTTCCTGTCAAACACAACAGGTATTTTTAAAAATATGGAAAGTAGACGTGGGAATTTTAGCCCTCTTATCCAAATGGCATGCAGAGTTGAGTGTACCTGGTATGATACTAAAAAGTATACAGCTCTAATGCTTCTGTGTGCTTATCGCTGATTTATGTAATCTGACTTTTACCTACATCCCTGTGCCTTCTGTTATCAATTGACTTTGCAACTCTAGGGTACAGTCAGGCAATAGAAAACCTTAAGCATGGGGATTTTTGCAGTGAGTTGCAGACTGAAGTGCAATAACTGTTGTCATAAAAAGCAATGTTCTTAAAAGATGAGCAGTATTTTCTCCCAATGTTAAATTAAGAAAAAGAACATCTGGTTGCAAAATTCTCAAACAGGGATAACAATAATACAGGCGGCAAGCTGTCTTGTCATGCTTATGTATTCAAATTATTCAGTTGCCTGTTCACAGAATCACCGGGGTTGGAAGGGACCTCTGCAGATCTAGTCCAACCCCCCTGCCAGAGAAGGTGCACCTAGAGCAGGTTGCACAGGATGGCATCCAGGCGGGTTTGGAATGTCTCCAGAGTCAGAGACTCCACCACCTCTCTGGGCAGCCTCTTCCAGTGCTCTGCCACCCTCAAAGGAAAGAAGTTCCTCCTCATGTTCAAATACTTAAAATGCCAGTAAACATTTAGTAGTTGTTCCTTCTGTGTGCACATACTTAGTTGGTGTGGTAAGCTTGTAACAATGTTGTATCACGATAAAGCAAAGTAGGAATGCATGTGTGATTTCCGTTTTATGTAACTTGGAAGTCTGGTTTTTCAGTTCTCAGAAATGCATGCATCTCCAGAGTAAGCAACTTATTCTCTGTGCACAGGTGCTTTCAGATAGGCAAAAGGTGGGATTCAGTGTCCTTAAGACTGGTATCAGGTGTAAATTTAGGTGCCTGAGAGAAACCTATGTAGTGCTCATGTGAATGGCCTTTATGGATGCTCTGGGGTGATGGAGAGCTGTATGGGACTGGCAGGTGTGTCTCAGGACCTGTCAAAGACCTTCACCTGTCTGAAGCAGCAGCAGCATTATTAGTACTTAGAGGTCTATGTTGAGGTAACTGAATCCTATCCAGAAAGTGAAGGAATCTTTTTTGTTTTATTCTTGCTGTTCATTTGTTTTTGAAACATGTAAAATCCAACACCACCCCACCCCCCCAGCTTGGTTATGTTAATCAGTTCAAAAAGTACAGAGTATTTATGGAATTTATAGTACAGAACTTGCAGACCTGGAAAGCACAGTAACCCCCCTGGATGCATTCCTGTCCAGCCTGCTGTAGGTGAACCTGCTTTGGTGAGGGTTTGGACTGGATGATCTCCGAAGGTCCCTTCCAACCACTACCATTCTGTGATTTTGTAATGGACACAGTGGGAAGAGCAAAGCATGTGAGATTCAGCACTGTCTCTTAACTTTTGGAAAAACAGATCTTACATATGTGTTTATTTTTATCTTGCACGGTTTCTAATCAGCCTCATACAAAGCTAGAAGTAGAAGACCTAGGGCAGCACAGAACATTATCCCATTCCCGTCCACCAGAAAAGCTGATCATAGGGTCCAATTCAATAAAACATTTTTTAGTAGCAATAGTTACAGAAAGCAGATCCTGCAAATAGTCTGCCAAAACTTCTTGAAATATCATAAAATACAGTTGGCTAACCTAATCCAGCATTGTCCAGACAGTGCTTTGTTTTTTGTTCTTAAAAATCTATCCTAATTCTTTCTCACTGATTTACGGTGCCTAGTTTATATTGCTACCACTGACAATTTATTCCATATTTTAACCCCCCTGTTGTCTGAAGGAATTCAGAATTGCATATAGGCTGGTCTCACTAACTTTAATCCATGATTGACTTCTTGTTTTTTCAATTCCTAATTGAGTATGTTAATCCCTAAGGTTTCTAAGGAATCAGTCACAAAGATAAATCCATGCTAATTTTCCTTTCTTTTAGTGCTATGCACTACACAGTGAATCATTAGAGAGCAGTCCATCTTCCCTGAAAACCACATTGACTCAACTATTAAATGGCTGGTTTTGAATTTTTTCCAACCATTTTCAAAAGTGATGGAATGAGTATCAGTATTGTTCTGACTCTTTACGAACACTGCCTTGATTATACCCTACAACTAACACAGCTTGTAACTTTTCAACATGCCAAATATTATAAATGATAAATTAGGTTCCTTAGCATGGTCTCAAAATCTCTAGATGAAACACCTACCAGGTTCAAAACATGCTGCAATAGCTGCAGTAGGTCTCAAGAAGAGACCTACTGTGATATTTTATTGAACAGATATGTTCAGAGTGCCTGGGTCCATGTTTTGTGTATATTTATATACATAAGGGGTGTATGACAGGCACAGTCATTTTCTTTTTCTGTAAAATATATGCTTAATTTGGTATGAAAAAATCATAATTTCATATTTGGAGGTCTTATAACAAAGCAATAATAATGCTGTTCTCTAAATTTGAGTCCATTAAATGTGAAACATAAGCCATCTCCTGAGCAATGTGTTCTTCAAAGCCAGAATTCTGCCATCAGTAAATGTTTTTTCAGTTTGGCTATGTCACCAGTGAAAATGCAAGTTGATGTTTAGAAGAGAGATAACCTAATGTGAGGAAGCTTTTAAGAGGGAAGCTAAACCTGTATTATGAAAGTTAGGAAAACCTGAACCTAGGGGTTTTTCCATCAAACAAAACCAGCATTGAAATTCAAGAGTTTATCTTCTTGATTTCAACCCACTTTCTTTCCAAAAGCTGAAAGTTTTCATATGAAATATAACTCTTCTTATGGCTTTGAATGTTGACTGCTCTGACTCAGTAATATTGGATAACCTGTTGTTTTAATAAAAATAAGAAGAACGGATCCTATTTTCCCCATCCACCTAGGCCAATTCAGTGCCTATTGCATCACTTGTAGGTTCAGGGAAGGCCAAATTTCAAACTTGTGTCAGTGTTTAAAAACTGCAAATAAATGTTACCGGGGAATAACTTGTGTTTAGCATATTCATGCTGAATTTAGCAATGTGTGCTCTACTGCTCTGAAGGGGGTAATTTTGAGAGCGCTTTTTTAAAATCCAGCACTGTATATGCATTGATCTATATATAGTAATAGAGCTCTTGGCAAATAAATCCTTTGGGTGTGTACTGGTTTTCTGTATATCTGGCCTATACCCCTATAAACAGACATCTTTTAGTAGAGACATCCTGATTTGTATGAGAATAACTGATAGCAGAGTAGGGTCCTATGCCTGTCGCACATATGAAGGGGGTTTTGTCTGTTTTGGTTTTTACGAAGCAGAAGCCACAGGGCTGGCATGTTGAAGGTGTTGAGGGTTTCTTCTTTCATCTGTACTTCATCGCTATAAACAGCTATGTTCAAAATGCATTTTACAGCAGTTTACTTACTTTTGAGAATGGTAATACAAATGCTTGCAAACAAGGCTAGTTTTGCCAAAGAGGACTTGGTGACAGACCATGGCCCTAGTGACTGACTGGCAAATCTGGAACAGTGAGTTTAATTCTCTAGTTTAGAAGCTTTGAGGCATTTGTGTTAAAACAGCCCTGTAAGCATGCATGTTCTGTAACTCAGTACAACTTGGAAGACTTTAATCTTCCAGGGAAGAGAAAAGCAGAATTACTTTTACATGAATAACTGCATCTGCTGCAGTTAAACTCAGATGTTACCCTGGTATTTAAAAACTTAGCCTAGGTGTGGGAAGGGGTTTGCAGTTCTTTTGCACAGCTCTTAGCAAAGCGTTTTTTAAGTAGGGACAAATAGTTTGAAAGTGTAGCAGACAAGGTGTAATATCTATTCATGAATTGTGCTTTTGTGCAATTTCACAAAATCCTTTAACTTTTTGTTTAAACTCAAAGTACTCTGAAATGTAACTTGGAGACCACTTCTGGAAATGTGTGGTGGCTTGCCTGTAAGCAGTCCCACTGAAGTCACTGAATAGTAATTGAAGACACTTTCTACTTTGCTGGCAATTCTTTGGAATAAACTGAATTTATTTGTTCCAAGTCGTGTGCCAAGATGTGCTTGAGAACAAAAAGTGTGCTGATCTCTGTGGGCTACCTTTCACTTGTCTGAACTGAATAGAAGTCTGGTTGGCTGCCAGCTGCTTGCCCAGCAGTAAGGTCAGGCTGTACGGCTTAATATTTCTCAAGCATGAGTAACTTGATGATAACACTGAAACATTTTGTTTTGGCATTCAATTTTATCATCTTGAACCATTTTACTAGTACTCTGTCTTTTAGTTCCTGGGAAGTCGAGCAAAATGGTATCCTTACTTGCGCTCCTGTCCAACAGCAGTGTCGCTGTCATCTTCTTTCTAGTTATTGATACGGGTATTTCTCTGGCATGTTTGGAGGCACCACTGAAGCATGTAAGTTTTTAAATGCCCCGTTTTCTAGTGTGTCCTGTAGTACAGATGCATGCAATTGATGAGTTCGTAACTCTTACTATCTTATTGCTTCACAGACAACTACAAAAACCTTTTGAACTCTAGCTGAAAAATGTGGTGTCGCCAGATTTTTAAGTATAAAATTGATTTCTTTCCAGTATCTGCATTGTTGTTGTGGTTTAGGCTCAAACCGGGACAATCATGAACTGAGCGGGTCCTGACTATTTTGAGGTTTCTTGCTTTTTTAGGATCATGACCCAAAGAAGCTAGGGCAGAGAAAAAAATTTCACAGAACCCAGACTCCATTTTTAAATGCTGCTAGAAAATAATTTTGCCATTTCACTTGGATGAGCAGTAATGATAAAAATACCTCTATCCAGCTTCACTAATTAACCACTAGAGATTGTTTTATTTTGGGATTCATAAAAGGCATCTGTAACCTAGTTTAAGTGTTTGTTACAGGATTTAGAATGAAATGTATCTTACGTTTGTGAAGGAACGAATCTAGAATATAGGCTTGGGAGTTTTTGTTTGCCCGAGTTCAAGGCCTTGAACCGAATTTTTTTAGCACAGCAGGGTCAGAGGTAAAAAATCCACCGTGTCCTCTGTGATCCATGCAGTCCTTAGTGCAAATCTGGAGCAGCACAGGCATTGCTTTCAAATGTGCTTTTACAGCCTCTTCTGCTGTAAAACCACTTCAGTGGTTTGACTGTGTTTGTCCGAAGGGATATCTGCCCTGTAAGGAGCTGGAGCTCTGTGGTTGGGGACAGGAGAAAAGGAGTTGTTATCACTCAGTGTGCTTGAGACACTCCCTTCCTGCGAGGGAATCCTGCATTGCTCAATTGAGCCGGCATGAGGATGTGTTGGACTGTGTGACAGCATGCTGTATGTGTAACAGCTTTGAGTAACCTGTCCAAAACAGGTTATTTTTTTCACTCAATATTGAAATGCTGAGCACAATGCAGATAGCTATGACTGTCCATAAGCTTTTGGTTATTTATATGTTCTAGAGAGCATGTCGTTGCTTTTTATATCTCTTTGCTATTTTCAACAAAATTGTTTAGAACATATTAAAATGCACTAGAAATATACTATCAAATAGGTAGCATGAGTTCTTACTTCTGAGTTATACGGTTTTTCTGAAAAGATGTAAAAAAACCGAGTCGGTTACAGCTTTTTTCCTCCCAGGTACTCAATTTCTATTCCATAATGTTTACCATTAGTTCTCCTTCACTACTACTTTGAACTAGATTCTTTCCTTGAACTATTGCAATTTGAATATATGGGCATCCAGGACCAATGTGTCTTTTGGTATTTCTGAAGCAGGATTGACAGGTCACTGTAACTGGGACTGTCAGATAAGGGAAAGGAGAATCAGGACCAATACTTAAAGTCCATAATCTTAATGCATGTTTGTACGTATACTTGCACACTGAATATAAAGATCACTATAGTCAGTAATCATGGGCTTTAAAACCGAAGAATTACACCCCAAAAGGCACGGGGGCCTGTTCTGTAGAAAAAGCAAGAGCTAAGTGGTCTTGATATGTTTGTTACCAGTCCGGTTCTGCCCCATCAAGACAAAGACATGGATAACTACTGATGATTTCATGCTGTCAGAAGAGTGAAGGAGGTCAAAACTTGGTCTGCCAGGTTTTAAATGTGTCAAAGTTATTTTACTTACTTTCTTCTTGCTGGATTTTTCTGCATTCATGCAAAAGCAATTAAGGATTTAGAAAGTGAGAAGATGGAATATGTTAGACTTAGCTGTATCTAAATTCTGCAGGGATTCATTGAAAGTGTGTAAGAAAAGAAATCTAATACTGTATGCTCTCATCCAAAACCAAATAATGCTATCTTTATTAATAAATGGCAGTGCAGGTTGATTTTATTAATGTTAACTGACTAAAATATGTGGATGGCTCAGTAGCAGCAGAAGTGTAAACCAGTAACACCTGAACCTCTCAACATTATTTGTGATGATGGTTCCTGTCAAGTTCAATTTTGGTAGAAAACTGAGTCTCCCCTTTGGGTTTACTAACAGTGTCTTGACCTTCTCTCCCTTTTGTTGCCAAGGAGTGACAGGTGTCTGGAGCAGCTAAGCAATATGACAGTCAGCCTGTGCTTGTGTCAGCTGGCATTCATTAGCGTTAGAAAAGACATGTGGTTTTGTACAACTCAGAAATGTGTTTATGCCTATTAATACATCCTGCTTCATGGACAAGATAGTAATATACTATTGAGTTGCTTTATTTGCCCCTGTTTTTCTATTTTTTAGTGTTATGATTGAATATGTAAATGCATGAAATCTAGGAAATTTCAAGATGCGACTTCCATAATGGCATCATTAATCCTTGTTTGCCTGTTGCAGTCTGCCTCGGTGGCACCGCACCATGCTGTGGTGGTGCGTCCAGCAGCTTTCTGCACTGAAGAAAGCTCTCTGCACCTCAGGTGCAGTGTTCACCTTCAAGGTGCCACTTCCCTCACTAAGTGCAAGTCCCTCCAACGGTGCCATGCATGTTGCTATATCCATTATTGGGCTGTGCTTTCACCATCGCTTGAATCCACAACTGGGCTGTGCTTTAATCCAACATAAATGCACACTGCCATTAAAAAGGGCAGTCTGATCTTCATTTCTCCCTAGGAATGTGTTCTTTTCCCCCTTCCTTGCCAAGGCACTAGTGTTTGCACAGCTGCAGGATGAGCTCTTTAAGGTTAGAGTTCAGACAGATCACATTCCTGATGCACACAGGAGTTCTTGGACGCAAGGTAGGATCAGCTCTTCTGATAGCAGCATGGACTGTTGTCAGACTGAAGTGTATGTGTTATTTCGGTATGCTAAGGTGGGAGCTTTTGCTTGTGTATCTGCAGAAAAGACAAAAAGTGTGGAGGTAAAGCAGGTGAAGGGTGTGAATTGGCGTTCATGATATCCCTGGTAATCTCATAGCATAACTGCTTGGGGACTTATAATCAATCAATTTTTCCCTTTTGGCCTGTCTGAGTATCTGTTACTCAGAGACATCCCAAACATAGAGCTGGGGAAGAGGGAAGGAAGTTGAGAAGTGGTAGTTGATCCCAAAGGCACATCTGAACAAAACGCACTTTACCGATGTCTGTCACATGTTGTTCATGTGCACAAAGAAGCTATGATCTCTCAAAAACTGAGAGTACATTGGAGACCGTAATTATAACAATGTATGTACAATTACTGGATTTAATGGTGTGTGATTTGTGGTATATGGGGGGGGTGTTCTTTAAGATTGTGCATTTGGCCATCTGGGCAGCAAAGAGGAGCTGAAATTTGCTGAAATACAGGGTATTCCTGCAATGGAGGAGTGATAAAATCACAGCAGTGAAAGTCCTGGCAGACTTACTTCTCTGGAAGTAGTTACTACTTTTTCAAGCAGTTCCTAATTTATGCTGAGTTGAAATAAAGAAGGTGGGAGCACTAAATCTAGGGGAAGAAGCAGGAATATGTTACCTAAAATCAGGACAGTACTTCAAGGGATGTGGGAAGTGAGAATTATCTTCAACCTGCCTGATATTGCTGAGAAAGCATTCTAGGGAAGGTGTGAGAGAAAGGCTAGAACATCTTTAATATATGGATTAGGATTGGAAATTTATGTGTTTAGCTTTTGACTACATAAAAAGTTACAAGTAAGCCTGGCAAGCCCTCTATCAAAGGAAAGATCACGGAACGGTTCATTGTGAGTGCACTCACACGGCATGTGAAGGACAACCAGGGATCAGGCCCAGCCAGCATGGGTTCATGAAAGGCAGGTCCTGTTTGACCAACCTGGTCTCCTTTTATGACCAGGTGACCCGCCTGGTGGATGAAGGAAAGGCTGTGGATGTTGTCTACTTGGACTTGAGTAAGGCCTTTGACACAGTCTCCCACAGCATTCTGCTAGAGAAGCTGGCAGCCCGTGGCTTAGACAGGTGTACTCTTCGCTGGATTAAAAACTGGCTGGATGGCCGAGCCCAGAGAGTTGTGGGGAATGGCGTTAAATCCAGCTGTCGGCAGGTCTCAAGCGGTGTTCCTCAGGGCTGTTTTGGGGCCAGCCTTGTTTAATATCTTTATTGATGATCTGGATGAGGGGATTGAGTGCACCCTCAGTAAGTTTGCAGATGACA